>OX375869.1:78244171-78367005 GCA_947359475.1 Heligmosomoides polygyrus bakeri
CTCCCCAAACGCTCAGTCTACAAGCTGTCCCCCTCCTCGATTGAATGGTTCGATTCTCTATGCATTGTTCACGGCGCACTCCAAAGGCTCGCTGGACAGCCTTATAGCAACTTCTGAATAGGGTGGCAAGTAATTTCTTATAAAACTGCCCAAACGATCAGTCTACAAGCTGTCCCCCCCCCCCTCGATTGAAGGGATCGATTCTCTATGCATTGTTCACGGCGCACTCCAAATTCTAGCTACACAGCCTCAGAGCAACTCCTGACTAGGGCGGCAAAAAATTTCTGATAAAACTCCCCAAACGCTCAGTCTACAAGCTGTCCCCCTCGATTGAAAGGTTCGATTCTGTATGCATTGTTCACGGCGCACACCAAAGTTTCGCTGGAACAGAATGGAGCTAATCCTGAGTGGGGTGGCGGGGAATTTCTGATAACATTCTCCAAACGGCTCGAAATAGTCTTGAAAACGTCGCAGTTCCCAGTGAGAGAAGATAGAAGCGCAGGGGACATGCGCTCGCCCACTTGATTGATAGGTTAGGATCTGTGCGCATTGTGCACGGCGCACTCTCGGGGCATTCCTGGCATGACAGAACACTGGCAACGTACGCCATCTTTAAGATACTCCGAAAGCACGCATATCCTGGGAAATAAGCTACTCTAATCGCCCGTCCACCCAATTTTGGACCATCCACGGCGAAAATACGGGTGTTCCGGTAAAGTTTTACACATATTTGTGTAGATCTCAAAGAGGCGAATCGAACGGTACCAACCTTTATTCAAGAAACATAAAACTGAAGGAGTTATGAGCGTGCGACGCTTTGCGACGCTATGTTGGCGTTTTTTCGCCCACTTTTGACCGTGTGGCGCGAGCGGTATTGTACAAGAAGTGTAGTCGTTCGTTGATGGAGCATTTGTAGCAAAAATGGTAAGGGCTGTGGCTTAAAGAGTCGATGGGAAAGTAGTCAAATCATGTCGCATATGCTATTCTTCGTCGAGAAAGATTATGTGAGAAAAGAATTGCTGCAGAAGGCAGCTGAAAGAATTTTTGAAGCGTCATGTACGAGCAAATTTCCAAAACATTTCAAAACTTGCAGACACGTGTCGCGAACGAAGACTATTGAGGTCTTTTCTTTTTTGAAAAAAAAAAGTTCCGGCCACTGAAAGCTCGTATCATACTAATGTGCGCGTGTAGCGGAGTCGGAGGAGGTGCCGGCTGTCGCCTGCACCCGACACCAGGTTCTTGGCTCGGATTTCCCTCTCAGGCCAACCAAGCCTTCCATTCCTCCGTTGTTGGTGAATTAGTAGCAGACTTCTCTGGAAAAGACAAAGCGCTGACTTGTTCATCGACTGGCCACCGCAAGTCATTGTATGGCCAAATACACATTCAATTCGCCTCCACGACATCCCGTAGAAGTAGAATGCGTGGCGCATACCAAAAGTGGTCAAGTAGCACCATCCTTTATCCTTTACTATTTATCAAATTACGGAGTTTCCAAGTGTCTTGTTGGGATCGTTGTAGACCTTTGCAGACTGCTGATATTTCCCTTCGCACGCTGCAGAAACAACACTTACAATACAGAACAGCAATACAGAACAGCATCACAGGGCTAAGACTGATAATCGGCATTAGTTCATGGATAATCTAAGGAAACGTCGTTCTTAAACAGCGTTTCGCTAACAAAGTGCTTCAAGAAATTCCTGAACGAGAAATCCTCTCGTCAACAAGAGGAGGAAGGGCATCAACGAAAAGATCCATGTATTCCAGGCGGTAGGAAAAGTGAAGGTCGGAAAGGCAGCTGCCACTGATTTACTGCCAAGCGGGAAATGGAAAGAGCTCAGACACTGTGTAGAACCATGGCTAACGCAGTTCCTTAACAGTGCCAGAGTGCAAGGAAGGACAGGTATGAAATGACTGGAAAAACATCACCAGAGTCCCGATATTCAAGCAGAAAGGGGACGCTTCTGAGTGCTCACGGCGCCGAGAGATCAAACTGAGGCCGGATCTATGATTGACTTTACAAAGGGTTATGTGGGTATAGAGTGGCACATGAAGGATTACCTGGCATTCACAAAAGACTGCTGGGTGAATGTCGGGGTAGACTTATATCGTTCATCGAACTATACCATGTGATGAATACCAAACTTGCACTATGCTCAGTATCCTCTGATTACAAGCTTATCCATTGCCATTAACCCATTATCTTACCAATTGTGAATCTGGTCTGGCCTTTCACACAACGAAGGTCTGCGAAAGACTACTCGACTAGAGAGGCTCAGAGAGATGGTCTTCATTTTTCAGAATTGTTCAACTTAACGATTATGAGGTCTACCTCCAACGCCATCTCCATTGCTCGGCAGGTGATAGAAAAAGAATCTAAACCTCTGCTACCTTGAACACATGAGCATAACGAAGGCTACGATGGGGCACCGGTGCCTCGATCTAGAAGGCCGTTCGAGGGAGAGGGTTCGGAACATCTGATCACGGCCGTAAAGAACTTGCACGAAGGCTCGGAAGCTGCAACGCGAACCCCGCATGGGATAAAGAAGAAGGTTGGGATCTATCCTAGTCCGGGGGGGCCACATATCTAAAAAGTATTATATGTAACAAATTCACTTGAGACTTACCGAGCTACTCCTACAGGATAATACAGGACCCTGAACAAGAAAAACTCACCAAGAGAAAGACGAAAAATTACATTTGTTGCGGTTGTAAGCCGGCAAAGTTGTGTGCCCTCCTCACCATGTTGGATCCTGGTTATAACATGTCAGGCGGCGGTCAGCACGTGGCATGCGTCCTTATGCGCCCTCCTCACTATGTTAGATCCTGGTTACAACATGTCAGGCGGTGGTCAGTACGCGGCAGGCCTCCATTGCCTTACTCTTCGCCCGCCGAGACGGTTGTAAGAACCGCGGCGGTTTAATTTTTTTGTTCGCTCCTTGGTTTTTGATTCCTTTTAGGTCCTCTCGAGTCCTTCAGGAGCTGCTCGGTAAGTCCCATGTCGATTTGTTAGATAATTTTTAGATATGTGGCCCCCCCGGACTAGGATAGATCCGAAGGTTGATATTACGTTGATATCACTTTGTGGGCTGACCAAGGATCGGCTCTGACCAGGGTTGTGAACTTAGCGTTTCCCTACCCCGATATTTCAATGGGACATGTCTTGTATGCCACTTTTCAGGGCTACTTCCCCGCCCTGGAACTTCGCCAACTTCAAGATCACGATGTCTGCTCTCGGACGTTCTGATGAAACCATCTCCACTTCAAGAAGGGTAATGGAAAAGCTCATTCACGAATTCTACTCCGATCGCTTCGGTAGCCACGTTCACTTGCCCCATGCCATCTTCCGCAGGGTGAGTGCGTCGTCCCCTTTGGTCTCCCTTTCAACAGGCCATTTCGTCGCGTCAGCGCTCATCAACACCGGCTCTCCATACGCTACCTCTGTTAGAATGCAATCTTCTATCTCAGTGTACGAGCATCAGGACCGTCTTGCTGTGCAGAAAGGAACACTGCACGACATTACTGTAACCTGAAAGGGAGCGAGGAGATGCATGCAGAGTAGGAACTTCTTAAATGTGAAGTCCTTTTAAGCACAGTGACAGCCGATATGTTTTATGTTTTCGGATTTAATTGGAAATGTGAAACTGAATCAAGCATTAGCTTTTTTAAAACTAGCTCTATTGAAGGTTGACGTGATATTTATAGAAAAATAGCTCTTCTTCTTCTTCTTCTTCTTCTTCTTCTTCTTCTTCTTCAGCGCCTTTCCCGTTTCGTAGCGGGGTCCGCTTTTCTGGTATCATGAACACCTTTCCCGATCCAGCGCTATATCGGGGTGGACACCAGCTACTTTCAAGTCCATATGTAAAGTATCAGCACAACGCTGCTTCGGGCGCCCTCTAGGTCGCTTTCCTATTGCCTAAAAGTTAAGGCCTATCTTGCGGACGCTGTCTTCTTCTCCACGCAGAACGTGGCCGTACCATCGCATGTGAGCTTCACGTATCTTGTCAGCTATCGGAGCAACCGCCGAATGACATCGTTCCGTATGCGGTCCGTGCGAGTGACTCCAGCCGTCCAGCGCAGTATCTTCGTCTCCATGACGCTGAAGCGCCTTTCAACTTCCTTGGACGCAGGCAGGCCAACACTCAGCGCCGTACACTGCTACTGGCTGGACGACGGCTCTATTGATCTTCAACTTCAGTGCTCTGGTATCTTTCTAACGCAGAGAAATTAGAAAAATATGTAGCTAATAGCTATAGAAAAATAGCTCTAGAACAAATAGAAAATATTTTTGGGGTGCGAGTGGTCTAGAAGAGGCAGCGATGGCGCACGAATTGGATGAACCTCCATTCTGGTTTTAGTACACGTACTCCTCAAGCTTAATGGGAGACCTTATCTGGGATGCAGGGGATAGCTGTTCAAAATCTGCTGTTTTAGGTGTATTAAACTGCTCTAGATTGAGTTGCTTCCTAAATTTACTTTGCATTCCTGTACATTCGTAGGCGTTTCCATGAAGTTCAATGTGTACGGAACTACCAAAGGTTAGAAAGGGATTTCTTTATGAAATACAGCACTTTGCCGCTGGTTTTGCGGGTACTTGTAGGTTCCCTCTCGTTATAAACCCCTGCTAATACGCGACTCTCGATATAACACAGATTTTTTCTCCAAGCGGCCAACTTAGCAATGCTTTATGCCAATACAAACCATCTCCGGTTAAGACGCGTCGGATATAAGGGTACTCCCGGTTCTGAGAGGAACTCTGCATTCAAAGTCACTCCCGTTATAAGGTCACCTGGGATAAGTTCTCGTCCCACACAGAAAATGAAGACGAACAAGATGCAGACTGCGTTTGTGATCAGATCTACCATTCTACTGCGTCCTTCACAGTCCGGAAGGAAGAACGTACCCTGTCCGCCTACGTCCTTCCTTCCGATATATTCCTGACCGAAGCGGACCCTTATTCATTCAGCCCTACGTTCACCGCCGGAGCAATGCCAGTGACCAGGAGCTACGGTAAGTCCTCTTCTTCGCCGTCAGCAGTGGCTTCTGCCCCTTCGACTGACACTAAAGTGGAGAGGGATGAGCACTTTCGAGGACTATCCGTTGCCTTTATGAACTCCTTGGACGATAGCGCCCCTCTACAGAACCGGGATGAGAGGATACTTCGTAATGCTATCGTCAAGTCTGGGCGGATTCAAAGGCCACGTCGGTGCTTCTATCACAGAAGATCAATTAAGAAAATTCTGCTTTGGTAGACAAGTTTAATGAATTCTTCTCAATAGTGGGACAGCGCCTGGACTCCCTACCCATGATATTCACGCTCAAACGCCATCAGCAAGAAGATCTAGAGATTCCTAAAGTTAATTCCTTCTCGGGGTCATCCGACACGGACACTCAATTTTTCAAATAGCTCCAACCGCCTCGAGGACGTCATGCGTAGGCGAAAGGATCCTCTACCGCCAGAACAGCAGGCTAACGTTTTGTTTGGGCATTTAGATGATGCAGCTTGAGAAATGTTAGAGGAGTTCGATAGCAGCGCACGAAAGGACTACAAAGCGGTCGTCTCTCATCGGAAAACTTTTTTTCGAGAGCCCACAGCAGTGGTATGTGGCTTTTCAGAAGCTTTCCACCTGCCGTCAAGAACCCGTAGAGCAGTCTGGCACATTCGACAATCGGATCTGGTACGGGCAGCCACTTCAGGACAAAACGCAGCAACTCAGAAAGAACGAGTCTTCGAAGAGTTTATTGTTTGGCTACGAGGCGACATCCTCTACTTCGTCAAACTTGATAATCCAGTGACATATGAGCAGGCGGTCGCCAAGGCCTAAATGGTAGAGCAACTTCTGAGCGAAAGATCAGCCGAATGCCTTATACGTCCCTCGTCTTCGATGCAGGCTCCGGTACAGATGCTGACTACCTCAAGATCAAGCTCTCCCAGGTCTCCTCGTATGGCATCTCGTTCTCCTTCTCCGCGAGTCCGGTTCCATTCTCCTCCTCCGGTCGTTGTTGCTCCGTCTCAGGATCCTCCATGGCACCGAGCGCCACGATCTCCCCTACATTTCGCTAGTACTGTAACGTGCCACACCTGTTGCAGACAAGGACACTTCAGTCGAGAGTGCCCAACCCGGTTCAACAGTGGTCAACGACCGAGCGCTGTCAACAAGCGGGAGCAACCCCCGTACGCTCGAGTCTAGGCCGTGACTTTGGGGGATACGGGGTTCCCGCGCCCAGCTCCTCTCTTGCGATCCCGTTAACACCCTTAAGGCCCCCACAGAGTTCTGGTGCAACGCCGCTCGCCGCTATGGTTAAAGATAGGGCAGGGACGCCGCCGGCGGCGCGCTCTGCGTCTCTGCCCTATGGTTAAGCATAGGGCCGCGGCGCTGCCGCAGAACTCTGTGGGGACCTTTAGACAGCGGAGAGCCGTTGGATACACCGCCCTCAGAAAGAGGAGGGGTGATGGGCGCGCCTAGGACAAGAAGTCCGGATCCCTGCCTTCACATGGAGGCATCGCATTTCTAATCACTTTCCTTTTTTTTCCTGCAGCTCTATCTTGGACTGATTTCGTTCTGGAGACAAGAATGAGAATCTTGTTCACCATATTTGGAGGAAAAGAGTTTTCAGCTGCAGCGCCATGGCTTTCTTCAGGTCCCGCCACATTGCTTAGTACTAAGGCGTCGTCCTCATCTTCCGACAAGTACAGCAACATCTTAGCGAGATAGGTCATAACAACAACGCGACCATCCACGTTCTAGAAAGTTCTTCAACACAAGGAAAATTGCCTGATCCTTGGAAAGAGAGGATGGTCATCCGGTTTTGCGCACAATTACGGATAAGCCTTCAATGTAGAACTCCTAACCGGACTCACCCATAGTCTGTAGTTGAGGCGAAAAGTTAAAGAAATGTGGTGAAAATTGAAAGAATTTAGAGAGAGGAGCGATGTTCTCCTTTCCTCAACTGCCTGCATAACTGAACCGACTGGAAAATGACTTCAGAGTTCCTCGAGATGAGCTTCCCAATCGTCTCCTATCAGTTGTTAGGTTTTTGGACGACGTCACGCCTATTTAACGACGGTTTCGCGCGCGGCAAATTTGCCCAAATAGGGCGGCGCGAGCAGGGCGGGAAGTGGGCGGCGGGCAGCACGGTGTACCGAACGGCTGCCCCCCCCCCCCCCCTCCTAGACTCACCAGCCATCGCGATTACAACGGCAAAGACAAAACAATGGCGCGCCTAGCTTTGGGTTTAGAAGGGTCTCAAGCTCAGCTCGAACAATCTAAAGCTTGTATTTCAGCTCTGTTGCACCGCAACGACGAACTGTCGTCATCTGCATTCACTTCACCGTCAGCCGTCCGATCCGCTTCTCCGACATCTCTTCCAGATGTGAGGTTGTTATTTTTATGTGCAATGATGTCGCTGTGCGTGAGCTGCCAGTGTTCGGCGATGCAGTTTTGGTTGTGTCCTTTCAATGAACCTAGCAACTTCTATTTCGTTCCTGCGTATTATAACTGCTCACGGCTTCTGCCCAACACCTTGCTGCGGACCCCATTGCGAAACGCACTCGGGAACACTCCTACCTGTTTCGATTGAGGACTGCAAGCAGGTGTAAGCTGTTACAACGATGTTTTGTTGCGATCAAAACTTCTAGCGCCGGGCGGGACTCGAACCCGCACCTCCTCCTGACCGGGCAGGAATGCTTTACGCCTTTACACCACCGGCGCTGTTTGATCGAACGCAACATCCACACCTCGTGGGACCCATCAGCACTCACCCGTATATCGAGATGAGCCGGTCGCTGATATCAGCATGGAACCAATTAAGCTGTAGGTCTATATAGAAATGGGTGGATGTTGCGTTCGATCAAACAGCGCCGGTGGTGTAATGGCGTAGAGCATTCCCGACCGGTCAGAGGGAGGTGCGGGTTCGAGTCCCGCCTGGCGCTAGAAGTTTTGATCGCAACAAAACATCGTTGTAACAGCTTACATCCTCGGTACTAGCCAATTGAGGCTTGAAGAAACTGATTTGAGATGGTTGCTCCGCAGGTCCGTAGCGCCGTCGAATGTTGCGTCAACGCCACCTGTAATCAGAGCTTTCACCTAGGAAGTGACTCAGCTATAGGAGTCTACTATCGGTTGCCTTGAACCCGGTAGTGGAGACTTCACTAACTCTTACACCTCCCCCTATTTACACTTCACTTACGTGACAACCAGCGTCGAGCCGTACAAATGGGATTGAGCAACCACCCGATCGTAGTGATTCAGGCAGCTTACCGTTCGGGAAAGACAGTCGTCGGCCCCTTCCTGGCTGTACAGATCGCTGCTGCTGCTCAGAACCTGGTGATCGTCACCGCAACGCTGAACGTGGCTTGTGCTCAGTTTATGGATACCCTCTCCGCCTCGATTATCGACTGCCGTCAGTCTTGCAGTTCGTAGCCGACTCTGTTCTTGCTGAGGGAGCCCCAAGGACGCGGGTGGATCTACACACAATCCTACAGTCGCTCGTCGAACTATACGTGGACAAGTTGGAAGCCGAGAAGGTGCACCGCTGCCAAATATATAATGACGGTGGTCGGCTGCAGGAGACCCTAGTGTTAAGTCCAGACGCAGCTCTCCACCTCTCCGACGAGGAGCGCGAGGAATATCAGATCGCGGAACAGGAGAATTCAGACGCCACCGAGGACGCTGTTAAGGTCATGCTCCGAGAACGTTTTCCATCCGTCGTTTGCATCACCACCGTCTCGTTGCTGAATACCACTAGCCTAGGAGGACTCTTCTACGAGCTGCAACCTACTTCCACAGTCCTCATCAGCGACGAGGCGTCTAATATCCCGGAACTCGCCTTTGTTGCCATCGCGTCCCGGTTTCCACAGGCACGCCACATCGTATCATTGCCCGAGGTCGTCTCCACCTGCCCAGCTCGGGGCCACAGGAGTTTCTTGCGCGCTGTAACGTTCTCTAAGCTCCCTTATAACCACCTTCAAGGCTCATCTTGCTCTGAATGCCCTACCCAACTTCCTGTTTTAACGAGGAACGCTTGTAAACGATACGGAGGCACGAGAGCGTCGTCCTGTGACCAGTCTACTCCGACTTCCGAACCCAGACATACCGCTTGCCTTCGCCGACATCAAGGGAGCCTCTTACCCGTCACCATCAAGCTCCTACTGGAACGAGAACGAAGCTGGCAGGTGCAAGGACATCATCTGCGAACTGCTAGCGCTGAAGGTGCGACCATCATCGATAGTCATAGCCACCTTTTACAAGTAGCTGCCCAGCGCTGAGTCTCTACACGGTGGATTCAGTCCAGGGACGGGAGATGAACATCGTCATCGTTCTCGTCTCACGGACTGACTTCATACCAGCAGTTTGAGTTGCTAGACGAGCCCAAGAGGATGAACGTGGCCATTACCATGTGCCGGCATGGGCAGTTCATCCTGGGCAGAAGCAGGGCTCTCGGTAGGCTTCAGAACTGGGGAGGCGTTGTACGATGGGCCGAGGACGCGAGGGTCGTTGTTAGCACTGCGGCACTTCCCAACATCTTCGCTTAGGAGAGCGCTACCGGAGGCGAGTATTTTACTTTTCTTCCCACTTTTTATTGTTTATTTACTTGGTAGTATATTCGGGAGAGATATTTGGGCTTTCTCGTATTTTTTCCTTTTGCTACTGATCAATATCAATTGGTATCCACCTCTGGTAGTGTACTCGCCCGAGGACGGGCATATTTATGGATAGGGGAAGGTGCAAGAGTTAGTGAAGTCTCCACTACCGAGTTCGAGGCAATCTAGTAGGACGCCTATAGCTGAGTCACTTCCTAGATGAAAGCTCTGATTACAGGAGGCGACATTCGACGACGGTACGGACCTGCGGAGCGGCTCGCCACCAGGCCTCTGGGCTTTGCACGACCTCGGCTCCTGCACCACGACCCGACTCCATTGGCCGATTCCACCTACAGTGCCTGTACCACGTAATTATGAAGTCCTCAATAAACTGTCGTCTCGATGTCGCGTCCTCTACCATGGTCAGAAGCTACACTCAACTAGTCTTGCAACCTCATGATCAGTTTACTTATGGTTAGATTTTCTGATGACCACATCCAACTTATCTCTTATATTCGTTATAGCTCACACTACGTATCTGTCCTAACTGTAGTTAATACATCGAGAGGTGAAGGCAGGGGCAGCATTAATATTTCACAGCTACTCTATGCTTTTACGTTGTTTTCATGGTCACATGAAGACAGCGTAAAAGCATAGAATACACGAATATCCAATTTTTGTATGCGATTTCAGATAAATTTATCAAAAAAGAGAGTGTAAAAAGGTCTGCTCCGGTCGCCACGCGATTCCCATTATCACGCAGATTTTCTCCGCTCTCTTAAACGCGCTATAGCGAGAGGGAACTGTAAATGTCTTTGTGCGAATGAACACACACGTGCATGCAAACGTTTATCGGCCATTGCAACACTAAGGAATGGCGCGCTACATGTTGTTGAGCAATGTCAGACCGGGAGCTCGAAGTCGCTCAGTGCTTCCTCGCGTACATAACACTGCGACGAGGACATGGGCAATAGGTGGAGTCTCTTCCAGGGCGGCCTGGTGCTCCAGGGGCTCCGGGGTGGCCGTCCATACCTTTGTTGCCTGGTGTTCCGTCATGTCCAGGTGGTCCTCGTGCGCCGGGTGCTCCGGGAGCTCCAGCTTTTCCGGCTTCGCCAGCTTTTCCTGGTTCACCGCGCGGTCCCGGCATACCAGACTGTCCAGGAGCTCCTGTGCCCTTGCGTCCGTCCTGCCCTGGTGGTCCAGGACGTCCATCGTTTCCTGGATGCCCAGCCGGTCCAGGTTCTCCTGGTGGACCCTGCGGACCAGGATGACCGTTTTGTCCACGCGGTCCAGGACCACCTGGTCTTCCATCCATTCCTGGGTGTCCCTGCGGTCCAGGTGGTCCAGGAGGACCCATCGGTCCTGGGGGGCACTTGATGCAGCCACTTGGTGGAGCTGGACACTTGATTGGAGCATAGACTGTCGTGTCGTCACGTCCCGGCTGTCCTGGTGGACCAGGTGTACCTGCAGCATATGCTTTCATTACTTCACAATTCACAGAAGATTCCTATAAGCTCCTTACCAGGCTGTCCGGGTTGACCAGGAGGTCCTGGTGGTCCAGGTGGGCAAGTGATCACTTCTGGCTGGCAGTAGCACCATGGCGGCAGACCATTCTGCCTCTTTTGACGGAAAATCGAATTGAAGGGATTCTCTCTCGGCTTGGATGGCGGTGTGACGGTGAGTTGGACGTCCATCATCTCTACCCACGCTGAATCGGTCTCCACTCGGAATACAGCTACCGAGTCCAGTACCTGAAGGAGAAAGCGAAAGTTGGTCTCTAACGGGTGCGATACCTTGTTCTGAAAATAATATAAGGTTTCGTTGATGACGATCAGACCGATATCCTGCTGTGGTGTTATCGAAATCGTTTTTCAAAAGCTTGAATATTCAAAAAAAAACCTTGCAGAGCGATTGAAGCTTAGGTCTCTTCAGGAGCTGGGAACGTGGTGGAAGGTCATGCAAATCGCAAAAGATCGACAGCAAAGAACTATCTATACGAAGACCGACACCATCTGATGAGGTCGTCAATCTTTTTTCCTGTGTGCTCCCCAACGGCCTGTTCGTAGTCCGCTACGGAAGCGATGTTAGGGACTGAGTCGCTCCTGGAAAGCCTTCGAAGCGTTTGGTCCCCGACCTCCTGGCGGAGATCGACAATGTGTTCGCTGCCTGGACGAGTAGACGCTCCTGTTGCTCCCATCGTAGACTTGAACAGCCTCCAAAATGGGGGAGATAGTTGTCCCACTAGGGGAGCAGGAAGGTATCCGGCGTACTGGATGCGTTCCTTCAGGTCTTGAACATAAAATCATAAAACAATAAAGAACGGTGTTAATCAGTCCCTTTTTGGGATGCGCCATGCACTTTACTTCCACGGAACGTCGTTGAACGCGTATTTGGCCTATACGAAACCTGTGGCGGCCGCCTGATGCGCAAGTCTTATGTTTTATCCGGTACGTGTCTCGAATGCGCACCGCAGAGATGCGTAAACGTACGCGGGGCGTGCGGGAAGCGCCGCTGCTCTTACCGTAATCGTGGCAGTCAATCGTGTGCCTGACTGAGCAAGTGCCTGTCATTGGCTCTCGCAAACACGGTACCTGCAGCGACATGTCCCCGCACCTCAGAGGCGCGTCTTCGCGACATGTGCCTTTTATCCTCCCCAGACGTCCTCTGACTACGCTACCACGCGCCTGGGTCTTAAGGAGCGCGTTCCCCTTTTGACGCTCCCCAGCGGATAATGTTAACGACCGTACCATGTTGTGCACATCGTTGATCTCGTTGTAGAGTGACGGCAGCACGACGAGGCAGGCGGTGATGGCGATGAGCGAGGCGAGCGACGCCACAACGACGACGTTCTTCTCCGTGAGCATCGTCTTCGACCGAGCAGCCAATGACCACAACAGACTCGCGCGGTCGACTGCTTTTATAGCGGTACCAGGCGCGCTTCGAGGTCGTTTACCGGTTTCGAAATATTGAACAATTCCGACTTTTTATGCTGAGCGCCGGCGAGAAAACCCACAGTCTACACACAACGAACCATAATCGACGGCCGCCGCGCGACGACGGACGAGGGCAACTTGCATCGCCGACGGAAAAAATGACCGCGCTGATGTCGGAGAATTCATTACCAGTGGAAGTGGAACCGCTTGGCATCGACGACGACGACGGCGGCGGTCCGTCACCGACAGGCCGCCTTGGAAATGGTGAATTTGTTGCCGTAAAATCACTCGCCTAATGCGATCAACGGAGGTAATGCGTCTTTGTCGGCACTGCTGATGGCCGCTGAACTTGTGCTAACGGTGGCTTCTTACCACTACGTCGTCCTGGCGATGAAGGCGTCTTACTTTTGGCGTCACTGTTTCGGCAGATAATGACCGCAGTAAACGCATGCATAGTATTCCGGTGAGTTTTAGGTCACCCCTTCGGTCGCGGAACTTATAAGTTTTGTAGACTCCTGAAACACTTTATAGCTACGAGTGTACACGTATAATACTATTAGGTTGTAAGAAAGGCTGCCAGTCTTCCCAGTGCTTGCTCACGAGTTTACGACAATATGGGCCGTATAGCCGCATATGGCAGCGGCAGCTTCCCAAAGTTCAGGTGGTTTGGAATACCTGGAACCTTGAGATGGTTTCGACGCAAATTTATTTGACAAACCTTACTTCCTTTAGGAAAGTATCCTGACGATCGAGAAGAGGTTTAGCTATAGCTAGTATATACAGTTTATTACGCAGACGTTTGATGAAACGAATTTAGTCAATTTTTACATGATGATGCTTTTGCGAGGAAGGGTAGTTCTGCAAAAAGGAACCTTTCACTAACCACAGCATCCATGCGTATCTGCTTCAACTTCATGCACACCCCTTCTAAGTGTAATGGCAAGGTAGTCATCTGAGAGTATGAAGGATTAGGAAAGAAATTGTGGCCCGACCAGGTCCGAGGGTCTACGAGTGACGTGCCAGCATTTAATAAAGTATTATTTACTCTCGTGCTGAGGTGCCCATTGTCTATCTTGCATTACAATTTGCAAGAGTGCAAGATCGTGGAGCGCTCATCATCTTGAAGGCCGGACACTCACCTATCACTCGTTGTCTGCCATTCCTTGAAAAGTAAACTGGTGCTCAATGGAACACTTTCTGGCGGTAAACTTCTGGGTAAAAGGGTGTACAATAAAAAATATGTTGAGTGCCCACGCTTTTAGCTCCATATGAAGCCCATGTCAAGAACAGTTTTCGCCTTCTTTCTTTAGACATTGTATGTATTTGTAAGTCTGCCAGTTGGTCGTGTGTATTTTGGAGTTTTTCGTGCGTCTAGAAATGCCTATATCTAGGAAGAAACCCTATCAGGCACACTGCATTGTTCCATTGCAGTTTCCACACTCGTAGCTTTCCCATCTGTGTCCCGCATAATTGTTATAAGATGAATTAAGGTGGTGAGAAAAGAAGGAATATGTACAGGTTGCGCATTAATTATAGACCTCAAATAATCGAAGTGCCATAGTAACACAAACGATCCAAAACGAAAACACTTCGCAATCTTTACCAAGGTCCTTAACAATGAAAAAATCCAATCTTCATTTAAAGTGCCGTCCTCTTGCGCGTATGCAGCCTCTCAGACGAGTCAGAAGGCGTTGCAGGTGACACGCAGATAGTCCTCATCGAGATCATTCCACGCTTTCGCAAGTGTAGCTTTGAGCAATTTCTAGTTGTTGTATCTTGTAGCCGAAATCTTGTGCTCTAAAACTGACTGGACCGAAAAGTCAAGTAGACCCAGATCTAGTGAATTTGATGGCCTTCTTCGTGGGGATGAAATCTGGAAGCTCGTGTTGACACCACTGCTGGACGACACTCGACTTGTGTGGAGGAACCGAGTCTTGCTGAAAGCACCGTGGCTTATCTCCAAAGTGAGAAATAGACAATGGCTTCCAAACTTTCTTCAAGACCGATTTCAAGTATATTTTCTTATTGCTCTTCACTCCGGCATCGACGAACACCAGTGGCGTCTTCCCATCTGTTATCGCACCCCAAACCATAACAGAGCTCGGATGTGCAGCTCTCCTGATGAGTTTTCGTCTAGAAATTACCTGCTTCTTATCTGATATAAGGATCCGATCGTTTTGTAGGTGCACAATAGGTTCTGTAGTGAAAAACTTCCCGTCACCGAAAACGAGGACTGTCTGCGTGCACCTGCAACGCCTACGTGACTCGTCTGAGAAGCTGCATACGCGCAAAAGGAGGCGCATCGAATAAAGATTGAAATTTTTGATTGCTAAGTACTTTTGTAAAGTTTGCGAAGTGTTTTTCTTCGTTTTGAGTTGTTTGTGTCACTATGGCACTTCGATTATTTGAGGCCCATAATTAACGCGCACCCTGTATGCTCCAGAAAAGTGGAGCGATAAAAAGGAGATGTTGGGATGCTTTGGATGAACTCTTTGCTCAGAAAGAACACTCTTTCTCGAAAGAGCAATTTGTTGCTCGGCTAGCAGGTGATTCAAATTGGATGTGCGTTTATTTCACTAACAATAACACGATAACACTGAAATAACGCTCCTTACAGTCGAGTAGGTCGAGCCGCCGCTTTGGTGTTTTAAATGGTTTCTTTCTCCATTCTTTCTTCCGTTAGGACTGAAGAGGCGATTTGGGCATCTATACCGATGGTTGTCAGCTCACACAACGATCTTTTGTTCCGGTTAAAACTCTAACACCAGACGGGCTCACACCTCCTGCAGAGCGGGAATGCTCTACTCCACTACACCACTACTGCTTGATCAGACGCAGCATGCACAGCTCGTAAGACCCATGGCGTTTAGAGGAAGTTTCAGGCCGCAGGTAAGATGCAGTAACTCAGAAGGCACCTCACAAATGTCAGCAGGTCGACTGCAGATTCTCATCAGCATATCCTGCCATAATCTAGCAGCTTACGTCGTGGATCCCATCGTGATCTAAACTAGCAACATGTCATCAAACACCAAAAACTTCAATTGAAAGGGGATTTGGAAGATTCTCGATGGCTCGAGGAGGTTAGTTGTTTACTGTTTTGTGCTCGAATCATTTTATGCTTATGCTATTAACTGTAGTCTACTCTTTATGGTATGTCTAGGAGGGATGCTAGATAGCTGCTTTTGCTTGCAAAGCCTACTTTGACGCCGAACTTGAATGGACTATATGAAGTAAGAGGTTGTCCACTCGTCTTCAAGAAAATAACAATTCACGACCATCACAACAGCAAAAAAGCGGCTACTGTCCTGAAATGGAGAGTATGGAATCTGAAGAAACAACTGTGGAAACGAGGTGGGACAAGGTGAGCGAGTTCCACCTAGTGATGTTTTCCCTTTTCTGAATATCTTTCTCATTGATATATTCTCTCTCAAATTTCCTGCAGAGCTTGGATGAAGTGCAGACAGAACTCCATTCGAACACCAGAAAGTGACAATGGAACAACTAATCCCTCTTAACCAAGTCCGATGATGAATGAAGTAACCAGATCACTCGCTGCACTATCCTCTTCCTCTCTAACAAGGACAGGAACGAGTGGATAGCCTTTTTTCGAGGTGGTCTATCGTGACGAATGGAATAAATCAACTTGTCTTTTTTTCGTATGCCGGAAAGTGGCTCAGGGGTTACTGCTACTTCAAACTCTGCTAAAATTTGCAAAAATCTTTTGAGTCTTTCTTCTTCCTACTGCTCTGGAGTCTAGTCTTTGCAAGCCTTTCCATATTTTGAAGCTTCTATAATTTCAATGGTAAGTTGTTAGTGTTTTACTTTGTGCCGTTCGAGGTTGTTATGGTGGACCTTTATTGCCAGGCCTAACGTTTCGACGCTTCCGTCTTCCTCAGAGGCCTGAACATGGAGCAAATATTAGATATGCGATTTACCCCACCAAGCGCTATCCCCACTCTAGCGGTTCCGCTTCCTCAGAGAAACCACCTAAAGAAAGCCTACTCAAAGAGGGATAAACTTATGTTAGATCCACCAAAGGAGCCGCAGCTCTCTGTTAGTACGACCGGGCGAATGTAACTTACTGTGCAGCGACGGAGAGAACGGATAACGACATGCACATGCGCCCTTTCCATTCTACAGCTCGCATTTTGGCACAAAAGGCAGAAAGTCATTCGTAATTTACGGGCGTTCCTGACGGTCGTTCATGCCAGGGTTTCTTGCAAAAATCCAGAACGCCTCCAATGCTTTCCTTGCCGATATTTCTGCTTCTACCGCCAACACCTTGCACCTAATCTCAAAGTCGCTACCGTCATGCTCCTCAGCTTTATGCTTTCCGAGAGGTGTTCTGATGTTAGCACGTTGTTCACTAGTCAGGTGTTCTTTGACTCGAATGGCTAGTTTTCTCCCTGTTTCTCCTATATATGTGCAGTTACATGTCTGACACTCAATCTGATAGACTGCTCCCTCCAGAGAACAATCTCTGATCTTGCCGTATGGACATATAACACAACTGTCTGATAAGCACTGGTTTTCGTAGAGTCTGTTCCTGACCAGTTGACGTTTAATAGTGTCGTTTGGTATGTTGACTAAAACGACATCATTCTGCAACTGGGCTCGAACTATGCTCTTTTGAATCGCAACAGTAACTTTATCAGATATGAAAGGTATACATAAGGGTATCCTGTTATCTTGCGGTCCAATTTGTCTGCGGGAAGCACGAACTCGGCGTCGATACCGTGGCGATACATAGCCATTTTCCATGGCTATATTCGAAGCCATTCGCAGTGACTCTTGTCGTTCCTCTTCACCTGTACATATCTGCGAGGCGGTATGAGACATGTTTCTCACGACGCTACGCTTTATGCTTGTCGGATGCGGAGAGGTGGCGTGAATCAAGATGTTCTTCGAACTTGGCTTTCGGTACAACTTTACGCTAAACTTTCCTTTGGAAAATTTATCTGTGTATTAAGGTACGGTAGCCAACCATTCTTTGGAGTTTCCCCTGTAAGCCTAATGTACGCGGACTGCTGATTCAATAATCGGAAACACTCGTCCGTCTATATACCTGCAGTACATTATTGGTGCTCGCGCAAGCACTGGTTCCTCTACTTTGCTCATAAATCAGATGGCAAGTACGGGCGCTAACCGCTGTCCCATAGCCAGTCCTCTGACTTGTGAATAGTACATACCTGACCATTTGAAGATGTTACAAGATAGGCATTCCTTCGTTAAGCTCATGATGTGCGCTTTAATAAGTTCAAATGTGTTAATACTATTAATGTGCCTATCCAGCATTTCTGATAATGCTTGCAAGGCTTGATCGTTTTGGACGTTTGTATAAAGCGATGTCACATCAAAAGACTCCACTACGCAGTCACTTGTAATGTTAGAGGTGCGTAGCTTTTCGAGGAATGCTTGCGTATTAGTCAGGTGAGAGGGGACCATGGGCAAGAGCTGGCTTACAGTTTTCCTTAGGAACCACGATATTCTATCGGTTGGTCCACCCACACAGCTAATGATGGGACGAATCTTAAAAATTTCCGGCGACGTGGATAGCAAATCAGCAAGAGACAGTTTGTGAGTCTTCACAAGGCTGTAGAAAACTGGGCAGCAAGGACTATCCAGCTTTAGTCTACTGATCAGCTTTCTATCTATGCCCGCATATCTTCCTATAGTAATCCAAATACGATTCTGCCGTCTGCACTGCGAAAGAAATTCGCTCTCAGAGGTTCGGTAGTATAAGGAAAGCCTTCGGTAGTATAAGGAAAGCCGCTCTACCGTGAAATGTCCGGAAGAAGGTGAGAGAGCGTAGGATTGTAAGTGGAGTTTCGTTATTACACGGTCGAGTGACTGAGGTATAACGACGAACTCCACACCTTTATCGCTAACGGAGATACGTATAGTCTCAGCTCGCGCAATTCCTTGAACCCCTCCCACTGGGCAACACTTAGATTACTGTTTCGCTGTGTAGTATGACGGTTTAGAATTGCAAACACAGACGAGAGAAGCTGGAGACTCTAACGGTAAGCATTTCATAGCAGCTCTTCATTATTGAGCATCGCGACTACCAACTCTTTACATAGCAGGTTGAAGATGTGTAAGTATGCTTCTAGGAAAACCACTCCAAAATTTGACAAGCAACAATGCCGCTCTACCGTGAAAGTAGAAATGTCCGGAAGAAGGTGGGAGAGCGTAGGATGAGCAGGTTGAGTGGTAATGTGGGGAGGATCCTGTAGTACCCTACTGGCGACCTATTTTTACACAAAGGTGAAAGCCTTCAGAGATATAACGGACGATGGCAGTTAGGAAAATTACTTCAAAATTTGTAAAGGCTAGCAGAAGTCGGTAGCAGACGTTTCTGCCTTAACCGACACCTCTTGTGCATAACTTCTTGCCATGGGAGCGAATTAGCTGTTATCTCCCGAACAAACCTGCCGGAGTTCAAGAACTAAGGGAGAGTCAAGTTTAAGCGGGTATAGCTCGATTGAAATAAGGAAGTTGAAGCTCTCTCATCTGTGGCGAATGCATAGCTCTATACTCTTAATGGAGGTTTGTTTTCGCACATCCACATTCGCCTTGCCGTTCACCGTTTACCGAAGGCCAAGTTTCACCAGTTTTCATTGTTTCGTCGAAATTGTGAAGCCAAGTAGTCGAACTGACAGATTGTAGTGTATCACGATTATCCATTTCGATCTCATCAGCTATCTGTAATGCGTGTTCTACAAGCTTTTGCTCAATTGTTTTGTTGTATAGCCTTTTCTTATTCGTTCTTTGCGTTTGGACTAGGCTGCCATTGTGCTGAAGCTGAAGACGGAGTTATACCGTTCTCCCATCAATATAAAGGGCATCGCCATCTCTCTAACATCTGGAACAGCTTTGAAGTGCTTAGTGAGGAATGATAAAGGCTTCATTAAGAAGAGTTAAGGTTGTCCCGCGTTTTAGAGATGTTGATGACGTTCTTGGATGTTATCGCTCCCACATAACGACCGCTGAGCGTGCAGGACACACCCAGTGGGAATCGCATACCGCATAGCACTGCTATTATCACGCCTTCGGTAACCTGTTTATTATAAATGAATGGCCATTATTCCACCAAAGAGGATGCACATATTTCAAGGATTGAAAGGAACTGTGTATGACACCTTGTCAGTTTCTTCGAATTTTTGGAGCTAACCCCTAATAACACGATTTGTGAGCCGTATACAGCAATCATGTGCAGTTTCGAAGTGCATAAGGCGATAGGAATGATCACCCGCAGCTGTCATAACGATGTTTTGTTGCGATCAAAACTTCTAGCGCCAGGCGGGACTCGAACCCGCACCTCCCTCTAATCGGGCGGGAATGCTCTACGCCATTACACCACCGGCGCCGTTTGATCGAACGCAACATCCACACCTCGTGGGACCGCTCAGCACCCACCCGTATCCGGGATGAGCTGGCCGCTGATATCAGCATGGAACCAGTTAAGCTGATGGTCTTGATAGAAACGATTCAAATCAGTTTCATTAAGCCTCAAGTGGCTGGTATCGAGGTCGTAAGCTGTCACAACGATGTCTTGTAGCGATCAAAACTTCTAGCGCCAGGCGGGACTCGAACCCGCACGAGGTGTTGCGATCAAAACTTCTAACGCCATGCTGATATCAGCGGCCAGCTCATCCCGGATACGGGTGAGTGCTGATCGGACCCACGAGGTGTGGATGTTGCGTTCGATCAAACGGCGCCGGTGGTGTAATGGCGTAGAGCATTCCCGCCCGGTTAGAGGGAGGTGCGGGTTCGAGTCCCGCCTGACGCTAGAAGTTTTGATCGCAACAAAACATCGTTATGACAGCTCACAACCTCGATACCAGCCACTTGAGGCTTAATGAAACTGATTTGGATCACCCGCAGCCTTTGAAAGCGCCGGTCGAGGGCGATCGCGAAAAGACTCCTGTGAGTTTAGCGTATGGATTGCCTTAGTTAGTATTCACCGAAACAACATGTAGATTCCTCCTCTCGGAAGTACTATTTATTTCCAAAGTATGCCTTAAAAATGCTCGAAACACTGGTCCACTAGTTTTTCAGACAGAAATGTAGTCAGGTATTCTGCTCTCCTTTGAAAGTGGGACACCTCAACTCATGATATATGCGATTCAATTCCTGATATACTCTAGATGAGCTTGAGATACGAGATCATTGGTTGCAGTTTCTGTGAGATCACCTTCAGAGCCATAATGAACTGTGTGGAAGCAGACCCACAACATGTCATCGTATGTAACTTCAGCCTTCGAAGTTCGATGCTAAACTTTTGAAACGCTAGTTTTAGACAGGCAGCTGGTCTAAATATCGCACAAGGCCGTGGTTCACTGAGACACCTGTGAGGCAGAGCGGATAGGGTGCGGCGAATTCACGTACCGCAGACTGAAATGTGCGTCTGAAGGAAGTATTGAGCTCTATCTCGGTTTATACACCTCTATAACATTTTCACCTTAAACTGCGCTATTTTCACCACCGGGCACCTTCAAAATAAAATAAGCTTTTTGCAGTCCAAGTAAGTCATAGTAATATGCAGTCATAATATTTATTTATTTATTCATGTGGCCAAAAGTACGCTTGAACCAAAAGTACGCTTGTAACCATAAAAACATATCCTTTGCGGTATTAGTAACAACACTAGCAAAACCACCAGAAGATCGTGGCATTAGGGTAAGAAGTTTGTCTTTCTAAATATAAAGTTTAAATAGACCAACTTATTATTTTTTTAAATTTTGGTACATGTCGCGAAGGTGCACAACACTGAGAGATGGAAATGTGCCAGCGAATCATGTCGAATCACAGCACCGCCCCACCCAGGCCAGATAATCGGGAAACTCTAATTGTGCATGCTGCCTATAGATGGTGCTCGATTCGATGAGGTGTGATTGGCTGGCGGGTTCTCACCTCCCAGTGCTGTGCTCCCTCGCGACATCTACCGAAATTTTTGTTAAAAAATCAGCTTTCCAGGGTGTCTTAAAAGAGTATCTACACTGCTTGAATAAGCATAAAATCCCTATCATTTAATCTCAAACAATATTTTCAGGTTTATCTTGAGGTGTTAGAGACCAGGAATTTGCTGATGTGCGATGAGGAGAGACTGCGCCGCGCACGCGTTCTGTATATTGCATTATCTATTGGAATGGTAGTGTAATTACTGTACTGATGCGTACAACGCTAAGAACAGCAGAAGCGAACACAATGAGAAAATATGCCTCGTTCCGTTGCTACCTGACTTTAAGTGACCAACATTACAGCTATTAATCAAATAATCAACGCATGGATGAGTGCACCGCACATTATTTTTACAGTAACATTTCTTTGTTCCGCGGATTTTTGTATGGAACAAGACCTTCTTCTGGCCAACCATTAAAAATTGCATGCCCATTCAAAAAGTGTACACATTTCTTCTTTGTGCACGCTATATTAGAGTGTTTCACGCAAATTTTCTTAGAACAAAAGACTAGTTTGCTTTTCCATAATACGTTCATTTTGTTTGCGTTTGTTGGAAAAGTTTATGGTTTGAAACGAAAATTGTTCAGCTTCATGTTTTTAAAATCACGTATGAGAATACAAACAAAGATGGATGCTTTCTCAGTTGAAGAAGTGCCGCCTAATTATGCTCTCAGAACCTTGCAAGCACCTTCTTCAATCAACGCTGAAAGTAATCAATGCGGGTGTCACTCAGGGGTACCCATTCCCAGTGGATTATTGTTCAGGTTCCAACTCGTTCATCGGCTGCCAGTTTAAGGGGCAAATACGCGCTCAAATTGTCTCAACTACAACACGTACATTACAGACATTGACGCCGAAACGGATAATTCGGATCCAGCGTTTTTTCAAACTCCATTAGCGCGATGAGAGGTGCCAGGGTTGGGTTTGTTAACCACCTATTAGTTTTCATGTTTCACTACGTTTTCCTATCAGGCTCCGTGCCAATTGCTGATTCTAATACTATGGGGGTCTGGAGCACCATCACTTTGAAATGGTTTATTTATTGCCAGATCTTCATGTGCCTCAGGACCACTATCATAATAATACTGCCAGTTTCTAACAGCTTGTTACAGGCAGCAGGCAAAGGTGCTGTCTCTCATACAGATACAACTGGCCTATGGATAGTCATCTTCGCAGGCACTATGCAGTACTTATTCCGCAGTTGTTTTCCTTTTTTTGAGGTGCATAATGACGCTATAGTATACCATGAGTTTTTTCCTGTTCGTGTTCTTTCCGGGCAATTTTTTCGCGGTCTGTTCTCGATCATTGGTGGCACATCCCTATGGATGTATAAATAAATAAATAAATAAATAAATAAATAAATAAATAAATAAATAAATAAATAAACTCCGATCAAGTGCATTGTGCGAACATTGGAGTTTTTTTTGGAAGGTCTGAATATTAGGACGATTCACATAGGGGCGATTTTCACCAGAGCGGTTTCCCGTATGGTTTAGATAACTGATTTTGATCAGCAATCTGATATCCCATCCGATTCGAATGTCCGATGTGCGATCCGAAAATAAGTCAGCTATTCAGATCACTCGAAAATCCGCTCTTGTTAAAGCTACTTTTATCTGAATCATCCCAAGATCTCAGGCTTTTCAAAAATGAAGTTATTCACATAATCCTCCTAATGGGATTTGAAAAAATTACGGATTCGAATTATCCAAGTCAGCATCAGAACCGTTGTCGAATTGTGGGGACTTTAAGAGGGGCTATAACTTGATTTTGCGAGACTCATTCATTCCCTGACTGCTTAAGCGATAAGGCGCTTCACTCTTCTTATCAGCCCCATATCCACTGCAAGATGCCTTCTACTAGTGGCTGAGCCATAGGTAGTTTTCCAAACCTTCTGTTTCTCCCACGACCCTTTCTCAGCTATGCAATATCCTCCGAAGGGAAGCGCATTGGAACGCTCACATTCAATGTCTAGTACACAGATAAAGGATTCTGGTGCGTTCACAATGGGATTGATTGACATTGACCTTTATTCGTTCTGCTTTATATTTGATGTGAAAGAATTCTGGGTGAGAAGTCGAACAATTTGATTAATTAGTATTCAGAGACATAAGACTAGACGTCATAAGAAATAGTGACATAACCTACATCACAGTATGTCATCAATCACTTTCACGAGAAGTTATTCCGACAACTTCTAATGGTTCAATGAACCGTCTGAGAAAGGCCTTCTAAGACCACAGTTTACTTTTGACCTTGAAGATCCACGGAACACTAGACCAAATGGACCTTCACATCCTTACTCTCAATCCTTTTCATTTGCATAGGCACGCAGTGGCGCTATCGGGAGAGGCGCCGACCGGCATGTGCATCTCAAGTCGAGGGATCTTGGTTCGGTGTCGCCCAGACCAGCTAAGTGCTCCAACAATCAGGGAACGGTGAATTGGTACCCTACATGTCCGTGGAAGACAAAACGAACCGCCGACTTTTTCATTATCTGTTCAGCAAGTCATTGTCTAGGCGGAATACGCGCTTAAGTTGACTCCACTTTACCGGTAGAAGTAGGATGGCACATTGCACAAAAGGAATGGTTAACTACGTCCTTTCTTCTCCATCAATCCTTTTCACACAGCCTATTCCTTCTTCTAAGCAACCCCTGCAGGTACAAGGACAAGTAATCATCTGGTTTTTAAACATTTAGCATTTAACATGTAGGTATAGACACTAGCTGACAAGGAACAAGAAGGTACATATTTAATGTCTCGCTATAGGATGACATAAGTATCGGATTAGGAATTGGATGACATTGCATTTCATAATTGGCGAACACACAACCAATGTCGACTCGCAGACTTATTCTGTTGAGCAGTCCTCCGTCGTCAGCGATTTTCCGAGGTTATTGATGGTAGACGTGTGCCAGGCTACGGTCAAAATGGAACCTGTTTCATCGCGGTGCGCGTGGATCGACGGTGTGCAAATGTTTCCGGCAACAAAAAAGCGAAATGAATTAGCCTTTTTGCGCGTCGCTGACGATTTCCCGTCTTTTTGCCATCGCTCTGCAATGAATTCTGATTTCTTCGAATCGCTCGACACCGCATAGCACCTTCGCGGTCATACGGCGCCTCGATGTCTCGGCTGGGCAAAAAAGTAATTAATGTTGGCCTCGCAACTACTTTGGAAGGCCGTGCCAACCTCTATTCGCAGGTTTCCAAATTACATCAATAGGAAGATAGCTTGATCAAAAACGTAGTTTAGCTGGACATGGACCATGGCAACCGACATGGTCCATGTCCAGCTAAACTACGTTTTGATGGGGTTTCTTACCTTAAAGAATGTAACGTACAAGAGAAGACTAGGTAGGATGGCGAGACATGGTGCAACTTCTTAACATGGTTTTGGAATCGTAGTGATTTTTCTCGCTTAACGATTTCGTTGATAATAGATGGACTGTTGTTGTTTGTTGTGAAGACATGCTCATTTAACTCCCAGGTAGATGGAGTCGAAAATAGATTACAGTTAAACTGACTTCAGTCAAGGGAAATTTTATTTAACGAATTTACCAAATATAACGCAGAAATGCTTCGTTAAAAATAGTTGTTAAAAAATTACCGAAAAAATTACCGCACACCCGGTCTACACCTTCGTCTTTTAATAGTGAAATGGTAGCAATTGTTCCAAGCTGACTGGCTTGAGCAGTGGAGGTTCGGACATCAGGATGATTTATACTCTTGGTGAATTGAAGTGAGTGAGGAAGAACACTTCTTGGAATATGAACAAGCATTTCAATTGAAGGTTGCTTTCCTGGGCCTTTTCTCAACCTACTTTGCTATGTAGGAATTCTATTTCATGCCAAAATAAAGCCATTCAGACGTTGCGAGCTCTTCAATAGCGCATGATCAGCGGTAGTTTGATTGTTATAAAAGGTAGAGATCTTCATAAAGCGTGATTGAATGGTTTTCAGGGTGCCATGGGCCGCAGTAGAAGGATCTGCCGGCTGCCGTGTGCACCCGATATTCTTGATTCAGATTTCCCGTCCAGGCCAACCAAGGCTTAAATGTCGGTGAATTGACACCAGACTTTGCTAATTAGCACCTAAATTGTTCATCGACACCGCACCGCACCGCAAGTCATTGTATGGGCCAACTACGTATTGTAGCTGCACTCGAATGACCTATTCGAATAGGTATTCGAATAATTTTCATTCATATTTGAATACTCGAATTTGAACAGTCAAAAATCGCGTTGTTCGAATGCACCTGAATTCGGATATTCGAAATTTATGAGCGTTGGAATTCATTCGAATACTCGAAGAACTTCCGAGACCACAACAATACTACGCATTCAAGTCGTCTCCACGATGTCGCGTAGAAGAAGACTGCGTAGCACATAACAAAAGGAATTGAATAACCCCGTCCTTTATCCTCATTGTTTACGGTTTTTCACCACAATTTACTTTACGTCTGCAGTTGTGAATCTCGGCAAAGGTAAGATTAGCAGGGTAAACGTCAGCATTTAAAAGCTCAACCACTAGCACTAGTAGAGTGCAACGAACTTTCTGACGTCACCATCAGTGTTGCTTCAACATAGAGTTCCTCCCCATGTTCAATTACACAACCCTTGCCTACCTTGCACTATGCATGCGAAAATGCGGTCCTGAAGCGGAGGGCTGAAGATCAACTACGATGAGCTATAAGTATCTTCGTAATAGGAAATTTGCACGTTCGTGCGTCAACGGTAGCAGTTCAAGCACCACATCGAAGATGTGCTGACGATGTCGAAGGTGCGAGACGTTCTTCTCCGTTCTCCCGTTGTAAAGTTCAGGAAGCCAAGTGCTACCAAGTTGAGAAATATGCTCGTTTCACATTCGCACCGGTTTTGCCCGCGTCCTATAAAAAAGGCTCAACGTTCCCTTATGCAAAGCTACTGCAGCAGCTCTAGGTGGGAGCTGCATCCAACAATTAATTCCTGTTTCCACCTTAGAAGAACTAAGTGGATAAAAAGCCTCGTATTTGATGTCATTTTTAGAGTCTCTCTATTCACTATAACAGCGATTTTGTTCAATAGCCACACTTTTAAGAAGCATCGGGATACTGGGCGTCAATGGAGCCATATAAGAGAAATAACAGGGTGCGGGTTTGAATCCCGCCCGCAACAAAATGTCCTGCAACAATGTATCCCACTCTACCTCCAGGCTTCAACAAATGTGAACAACAACATCATTACCAGTAATAAGGCGTTCAGCTTAACCAGTTCCGTGCTAATAATAGTGCCGGCTCATTCCGACATCAGGAGTGGGTGCTGATGATCCTCGAAGACACCGCGGATACGCTAATACATTGCCGGTGGTGTAAAGCGTAGCTTCTTGCAGAGGGTGCTGATTCAGGTTCTGCTTGGTGCAAGAGTCTTGATCGCAACGAGACATGCTGTAAAAACGACTAATAGATATGTAACTATTCCACGGCAACAACAAACACTACTTGGAGAACAAGTTCACGAAGACACAACACGTTCAAATCTATCCCTTACAGGTGTAAATTCCAGCGCGTGCTATCGTTGGGGCATCTGCCTATCCGGAGGAAAAAGATCGCCAGTTTCATTGGTTGTGTTTTTTAGTCCCAATCGCCTCGCTGAAAGTGAGGGCTGACGATCACGGTATGTAAATAGAGGCATGCGCCACCCACACTAGATAAGAAACTGGGCAGTTCATTGAAATAAATAAAAGACGAAAGTGGGAGAGTATCGAGCGGCAGTGTTTACTCTGTGACGGCAATCATGTTCAACCTATTCTTGAACTAGTAAATCTCTTTCTCTGAAGAACTCCGCTTAAGATAATGCAAAAAAAGACAAATCGTTTCCGATAAAGACCCGGGGTCGGGTTCATCAACGACTTACAGCAATTTAACAGAAAAAATTGCACCCGAAATCCCTTACAGCGCGGTTTATCAAGCGATCTGGTGAGCGATAAGCCGTGTTGTCTCAGTTTTCTCCTGTGAATTTTCTATAAAGTTATGTAAGTCGTTAATGAATCCGACCCAGGTATGTCTGCAAATGAAAACTTTTTACCCACCAAAGGGCTAGATGGACGAAAACGGACTCTACCTTCTGAAGATTGATGTTCAGTCAAGGTAGGGAAAGCTTATTAAGCGAAAATCCTCACGTCTGTCACGCTGTTTCTGCCTGTCCTTGTTGTTACTTGCAAAAATTGTAGTCTCGCTGCTTTCCGATAGCGCAGCGCTCCGGATTGGAACCGTTTTTCGTAGCGGCTGCTACGTTGTTTTTTTCTGGAAATGAATTTACCTCAGGCGTCTTTGTTGTGAAGCAATCCATTAGTGTGCAGACGGAATCATCGAAGCAGTCACTGTGGCATTGGAAACTGGAGGACCAGTAAGAAGTTTGCAGTGGTTCAAGGACTTCCTCGTTTTTGCTACATGGGAGTGCTTCCCTGCAGGTAGAAATCGCTGCTGATGGCTTCAGTTAGGGAGCAATTGACATAGCCATCTGCTATTGAGAAGATATGGAGAACCGTTGAGCACTTAATGTTCCGCACGCTACTAATTAAGGTCATTTGCGCGTCGGGACCGCGCGTATTGCGCGCGTGCGATCAATGTTTCGTCTCCTTAGCTTAGCGTAAATTGAATTTCCAAAATGCACACCACGGATCTGATATCTGTTCCAGAAATTTTGGTTTCGTTTTTGCAATATTCCCTAAGCCTTTTCTTTTCCGCAATGAGCTTCCCTCTTTTCTCCATTTTGATGGACTGATTGGACAATATTTGTTTTTGTTGCGGAAGTTAGACTGAAAAATTCTAGAATTCCATCAGAAACCGTCATCATGAGCATTCTGGATGAAAATGGCGACGAACTAAACGTTTTGACGATTTGTTGCTCGACAGCGATCTTGAAGCACCCGATCGCATGGTATGGTGCTTCCAAACAACTCATAGCTGTTGATTGTCGATTGAAAAAATTTTCTGCCTGGACTTTATTTATGAAGTTGATCTCTTAGAGACGTTTGATAGCATCCAAGCAGTTGTAGTTTCTAATCATGAGTGTTTCTTACCTTTATTGAATGAATTCTCAAAAATAACTCTGAAGTTAGTAATGTAAGAGTGAGTTTCTTTACTAATCGAGCAGAAACCGAGTTTTTGAAACTCTCAAAGAAAAATGTTCTACCTAACTCCTTGAGGCAGTACAAAAAACTCGTTGACAGGTATCTCCAGGACGCTTCTTAGTTTACTCGTTTGATGACTTCAAATTATTTTACTCATTGTTGCTTTACATGCTGTTGTTAACCGTATTTGATTTGTTATCTGCGTGACTCTCCACGTACAAAAATAAATAAATAAATAAATAATTTCAATGGATAGCTGGTCGATGCCAGCTAGGTTGCCTCTGATATATTCCCACGTAGCCATGCCACTCGTAACTTATCTCAGCGAATTTCCAGACGCGGATATCAGATTCGTGACCATCACCTCAAATAACATTATTCAGGGAGTTTCGACAAGGGTGGTGACAACACTAGTTATTGATATGGGTGGTAACCGGCCGTAGTTTACCAAACGGACATCGCCACTGTGTTCAGCATCTTAAACAACCTCCCTAGGCAAAGTTTGGACGAAGGTAATGTCACTCTGATCGAAATAATACTGTCGCGCACCATTGCGCGACACTGTCGTCAACGTGTTAAGGAGTTGCCAAGTTATCTCCATGCTGACGTCCTTGAAACCTAAGCTTGCCACGATTCACTTTAGTTTTCTTTAGAGGTTTCCAGGTTTTTCTAAACCTTACCACGGCCGACGTTTTGACAAATTCGTCATCGTCAAGGCTTGAAAGTAGCTCGAAAGATTCTGAAACAGCCGAAATCACCCAATCAAGAACATTTTCTTCACCTTGACTGGCAACAGCGTCTTCCTAAGTATGCGTCAGTGGTATCTGCACAGACTAATTCGCGTCAGGTTCACATAGCAGCGATAATGAGGGTTTCTCACAACTCGCATAAACGGAGAAAAGGCTAGAACTGACTAGTAAGTGAAATGCGCCCGTTTCCGTTGTTCCTGATTCACAATCTCTCACGAAGATTCATGAATGACTTTCCCTAGAGCTATGCGGTTAGAGGGTAGAAATTGAAGCATTACGTGGATTTCACAAGAGCATAGAGGTAGTTGAACGTTCGGGTAAAATCATTATATATCATTCATCGAATCCGAATCATTTCATACCATGAATACTAAACTTGCTCTCTGTCTACTATCCTCAGTTGCTAAGCTTATCAATTACCATTTACCTATCACCTTAATGATCATGAATCCGGCCTCTGAAGGCCTCACGAACCTTTCTGGTCTCAGGTTCGTCTAGATGATGCAACATTGTGCATTCTAAGTCGAAGTAGTTTCCAGTGTGAGCGAGCCTCCGTCCGATGCCTACCGTTGGGGTCGGTAAGCTTTGCCGTCCCTTTCCGCACGAGTGTTCCTTGATAGGAGCACGAAAGTAATTTTTATCTCGAAATATTTGTTAGTACTTGTGATAGTAGTAACAAATAATGAATAGTATGAATAGTAAAGATATGTTTAATAACTTAAACATTTGCAGAAAGCTCTCTCATATACAGGCTTTTATGTTCGGTCTAGGTGATAAATAGGCAATTTCTAGGCTGCTTCTATACCAATGGGAAGGAGTGTGGTTCTCCTGTGAAATACAATTCATCTCCAAAATAACTTTTGGTAAAATGATGGATCACCGTTGAACGTTAACCGGTAGCAATTAAATCTATCAGGTAGAGAACTTTCAGGAATGTTCTCTGTCCATTTAGGAGTGGAAAAGGCGGAATAAGGGCTTAAGTTGTAAAGCAGGCCGTCATCGCACTTCATCAAAAGGATGACATAGCTGAAATTGAGATAAGCATGAAGTGCAGGGAACCATTACTTGGAGTCAGCCGTAAGCACCGCCATATGGCTGCGTCGCAACCTTCTGGTCATATTCTGGATTAAGGCTGCAAACGGCTCTGACTCAGCACACATCCAGAAAGGTCGTCTCGATCTCACCACCAGCTCATCATCCAAACTGCTGTCGCATGACATGAAACGGAATAACAACTTAATGTGCATTTCCGTGAAGCACACTCAGTCACTCTAACAATTACACAGATTTCGGCCTGCTTAATCGAACCATCCGACAAGTGGAGCTAGCTGCGATTTCACTATGGCTGCGACCTTACTATTTGGCATGGTTTTTACTGTCATGCAGTTTTCGGGCGCGTGTAGCGCAGTCGGAGGAGGCGCGACTGTCGCGTGCACCCGATACCAGGTTCCTGGTTCGGATTTCTCGCCCAGGCCAACCAAGCCTTCCATCCATCCGGGGTCAGTGAATTGGTACCAGTCTTGTCTGGGAAGGATAAAGCGCTGACTTGTTCATCGGCTGGCCACCGCAAGTCATTATATGGCCAAATACGCATTCATGTCGCCTCCACGACATCCCGTAGAAGTAGAATGCGCTGGCGCATCCCAGAAGGGATTGAGTAACGCCGTCCTTTATCTTTATCTTATCTTACAGTTTTCACTTTTACGAAGGAAGCCTGCAAGACCTTCTTAAATAGTCTCAAATAGATCCTTTAAGCTATGTGTGTATTATAAGTTCAGTGCCTTTTCACCGAACTTATAATACACTGCATTACATCCTATCGATGCCAAAGCCGAAGGGCATCACCCTTGAATTGCAGTCTCTGGAGGGCATCACCCTCCAGAGACTGCAATGAGGGTGGCAATCGTGAGGGAAAGCACCCCAAATAACCATTACAAGGGATTTTTTTCATTTGATTACTAGCCGTGAATGGAGAAAACCTAAGGAAGAAATGGCTGCAAAAAGGTTGCAGCTGAGGGTCTATAGAGCTACTGTAGAGTAGACTTGGATCCGATGCCGAACCGGGTAAGTCGGATCCGCCCTTTTTTCAAACTCTGGTTGAAAGCATTGCGCGTGCAGTGCGATTTTTTAAAAGTCCGGATCTGAAGGCGATTCAGATAAGGTTGATTCTACCCAGATCGTATTCTCGAATAATTTAGATGACTGATCTTGATCAGAAATCTGATGTCCTATCCGATTTGGATGTCCAATGTGAGATCCGAAGATAAGTCAGTTATTTGGATCGCGCGAAAACCCGCTCTTGCTAAAGCTGCTCCTAACTGAATCATCCCGTGGGACTTTTCAAAAATGCCATCATTCGCATAATTTTTTAACCGAGTTTGAAAAAATGCGGATTTCGAAATATCCGATGCCGAAAGGGATTCCGATTAAGAGTATTGTGCGAACAGACTTTTTGGAGTATTGTGCGAGAGTATTGTGCGACTTTTTGGAAAGCCTGAATATTAGGATGATTCAGATAGGGACGACATCCACCAGATTGGATTTTCAGACAATTTAGATAACTGATTTTAATCAGAAATCTGATGCATCATCCGATTCTGATATCCGATGTGGGATGCAAAGACAGTTTGTAAGACAATTCCTCCTCGTTAAAGCTACCCATATTTGAGTCATCTCAAGATATCGAGAATTAAAAAAGCCATTCTTTACATAATCCTTTTACCGGGTTTGAAAAAAAAAGATGGATTTGAATTATTCGAATCGGCATGGGAATGGCTTCATCATCTATATAAGGTCGTTGCATATGAAATGACCGATTTCGAGTGAAAACTTTGACAGATCACAACTGTGCTTGGAAAGAATTTTATTAATCGAAGTAGGCAACGTTTCAATTAATACACTTTTCCCAGTGCGATAATAGTTTAGACATTCTATCATTATAAAAAGCAGAACTAGCTTAGTTGCTAAAATTTTTATCCTTCACATCCTGAATAAGTTCTTGAAAAAACAATAACCGGTAGGGGGCAGATCTGGTGAATGTGCTGCATGTGGCAGAATTTCGTGTCCCAATGGATCCAATTTCTGGACAACAATTATTGAAACCTGCAGGCGCGCGTTGTCATGCATTAGGATTGGGCCTCCTCGATCGACCAAAGTCGGGTGTTTTCAATCATCTTCTGCAGCATCACTTCAATTTCGACACAGTATTCTTCGCTGTGAGAACCCTGCAAGAACTTATAATGAACTATACCAGCCATTGTCCACTGTACGGTCACCACGGTCTTCTTTAGACGAAGGCTTGGTCTTGGCATCTCCTTGTAACTCTCATTTCTGCCCAGCCGTTGTGCAGAGCGACGACGATTGTCACAAAGGATCCGTTTTCCGTTGCATGTCACGATCCTCTCCAAAAGGCTCCCTTAGATTGCGCAGCCTTAACGAAGCACAAATGTCGTGGCGCTTCAGCATCTGCTCGGCGGTCGGTTCGTGAGGGATCCATTGATCCAATGTCTTTACTTTTCCCATCGCATTGATAGTGATGCCTTCAACGCCCAGATGTTGGACTGGCTCTTTCACAGTTTGAAGCGGATCCGCTTCCACCATGGCTTTGAGATGGTCGTTTTTATGGATACTGTGAAAACGACTCAAGAACAGTTAAAGGCAATTGTGCAAAAGCTGTAAATGGTAAAAAATCGAAGACTGTACGCTTTCAGAAACTAGCTCAACTTGAAGGATGGGGTAGGAAGGGTGAAACCACTTCTTGATGGCGTTTACCGAGTCGTTTGTTATTACACTAGCACAGCTGATCACACCGGAATTGAACGTCTATCTATGCGTTCAAACATCTTCATCAAACCATTCAAAACGCCTTTTGGTCTAGGTGCTTCACTGTTGTTAATATTCGTTAAAGTGAAAATAATAGCTCGCCTCCAGATAAAAATCGATAAAACCTATCGATAACGGTTAATTGACAAGTAGCGTCTATTTGTTTTGGCTGACGAACAAATACTGTTATTGAATATTGCTTGATTTTCACATTATACAGTGGTTAAGGGCCTTAATATTGGCTAAAACCTGTCAAAAATACGTTCCAAAACTTTGCAATGCCGGCGAAGTACATACTTTCTCCCTGCATACCAATTTTTACTTTTACTTTTTATTTATTTTAAATTTCTTTTTATGTCAATAGTGGCAATCGAGACAAAAAGTACTTGCTTAGACAAACGAAGATACTCCATCCATTTTTAACATATGAAAGAAAAAGTAAAGGTTAAAGAACGGCGCCGATCCAGCTCTTTTAAGATGCGTCTCGGATTCTACTTCTACGGATTTCGTGGAGGAAACTTGGATGCGTATTTGCTTATACAATGCCTTGCGATGGTTAGCCGTTGGACATGTCAGTGCTTTGCTCTTCCTTAAAGAAGTCTGGTAGCAAATGTTATCACGAAGTGATGCAAAGCCTTGGTAGAACCCGAACCAACGACCTCGATAAGGGGTGCAGACGACAGCGGACGCCTGCCGCTACTGCGCCTGCCCTTCTGTAAAATAGGAAAGGTAATTTCATTGGCTTAGGCGCAGACATTGCGCGTTCCTGTGGTGGTGAGGAAGATTATCGACGCAATGGCACGCGAGATAAGTTCGCTCCGCTCCGAAAATGACCGGCTGAAGCTTGAGGTCTCCGTGCTCAGTAGTAAGTGTATGGCGAATTGTTCCGATCAGCCGGTTACTGAGAAAACGGCAACCGAGGTCCCAGAAAGAACTCCGTTGTCGTATGAGGAGGTCGAAAGGCTCCGTTCCGTCATAATCGGAGGAGTACCCGAGTTAAAGTCGTCCAATACGAGAGAAAGGGTATCTTATGATTACCAGAGCGCTTGTAATGTACTAGACTTCCTTGGTGTTGAGTGCAATCCCGTCTCCGTGTACCGTCTCGGCCGCCCTGACCAAGGCCACAATCGACTTCTTAAGGTTATTTTACCTGCTCGTGTGTTCCAACGTTTTGCAGTAGTACGAGCTCCTCGGTTGCGCTTCTTCCCTGGAGGAAGTGTTTTCCTTAGGAAGTCACTAACTCCAGAACAAAGGAAGCGGAGGCGAGAAGAACGCAATGCTAGTAATGTGAGTCGGTCTAGTGCATTGCCATCTGATTCTAGTCAGACGGGGCCGTGCACTCGACCGCCTACTCCACACATGGCTCGTTCCAATTCCTGTTCCGGTAGCTCGGGAAACTGAATGCGTCTCCTCGGTCCTACAGCAGCGTTCTGAAGACTCTATACGCTAATGTCCGATCAGTTGTAAAAAACGCTGATTTTATTAGTCTGGTTTTAGCTAATAGTTGTGATATCTATGCTTTTACTGAAACTTGGCTCAAACCAAGCCATGCCACCCCATCTGTCCTAAGCAGCTTAACTCTAGATTACAATATAAATAGATGTGATCGGCCTAAAAAAATGGGCGGAGGAGTCATTTTGCTCACAAGACGAAATCTTTCTTTTTCCCCTGTTTTTAGAGAATCTGTAGAAGAAGCGTACGAGATACTTTGCGGCGATATTTCCTATGCTAGCTCAAGTTTTAGGATGCTAATCGTTTATAGAACGCCTTCCTGTACAGCAGCTAAGACGGACCAACTTTTCAAGGTAATGAGTGACTTGTCAGCCAACGAAAAACATGTTATCATTGTAGGCGATTTCAATATTCCTGAATTTTGCCCTACCAGTAATTCTAAATCGGCTCGGGCGCTGGCCCTGCATGAACTTATGTACCACCATAACCTTACGCAGTACGTTACAAAACCTACCAGGGGCTGTAATATACTAGACTTGATATTTTCCAGCTCTAAGACCATCATTGAGAACTTCAATGTGTGCTCCCCTATTGGAGCGAGTGATCATAACAGCATTACGTTTGACATAAGATGTGACGCTATGGAATCTACCCCTGTCTACCGTAGGCTGTACAGTCAATGCAACTACGAAGTTGTATGCTCAACGTTAGCCCAGCTTAGGTGGAGGAAACTTTTTGAAACTAGTAGTAGCGTTAATGAAAAGTATGAGCTTTTCCTTTCTGTCCTCAGGGCATCCATAGAATTTCATGTCCCTCTTAAACTGGTTTCATCACTAAAAACTACACTTCCTAAACATTTGCAAAATATGACATGCCACCGTGAATGTTTATTTCTAGAGGCTAGGCGTACTGGTAATTGGGACCTTTTCAATAAGTTCAATAAAAAATACATTACCCATCTTAAAAAATACAACAATTTTTTAGAGAAAAAAGCAATTGAATCTGGAAATATTCGTAGCTTCTACGCTTTTGTTAATGGCAAAATTCAAGATAACAAATCTGTGTCCTCTCTCACAGCAGGTGGTGTCGTTGCAAACTCCGCTGTAGATAAGGCCAATATGATAGCGGACCAATTCGAAAAAATGTTCCAAAGGGATAACAGTACAATTCCCTGTTTCTCTGGCACAAGACCGGCGGAAAATATGAAAGAAGTTCCGTGGTTTGCTGCTGATCAGCTCTATGCCTTAATCAATAAGTGGCCTAGCTCTTCATCGATTACACCTGATCTGATACCTCTACACTATGTTAAAAAAAATTCGCCGGTTATATGCGGTCTACTGGCTTACCTTTTTAATCAGTCGTTAATGTACGGCGAAGTCCCTCAGCGTTGGAAACATTGCTTTATTACTCCAATACTTAAGAAGGAACCAGCAGTCAACCCCGAAAATTATCGGCCAGTTAGCATTACCTCCGTTTTTTGTCGACTTTTTGAGAAGGTGCTTAAAGATCATATGATGAGACACATTTGTACCAACAACATTGTCTCCCGGGAACAGCATGGGTTTATGCCTGGGAGATCTATTGAACTAACTTGCTGGAGTGTCTAAACGACTGGACGGAGGCAATTGACTGCAAGCGTCCTTGTGATGTCGTCTACTTCGACTTCGCAAAGGCGTTTGATAGAGTGTCGCATGAAAAGCTAATTTTTAAGCTGGAGAGGTACAAAGTTCACCCCTTACTAATTAAATGGATAGCTCATTATCTTTCTGGTAGAACATTTCAGGTTAAGGTAGATTCATCATTTTCAACTGTGAGAAGCGCAATCAGTGGCGTACCACAAGGAGGGGTCCTTTCTCCTCTGCTTTTCAACGTGTTTACTGCTGAGGTTTCAGAAATAATGGAGCAATGTAATGTCACAACGAACATGTACGCTGATGACGTAAAAATCTATAAGACAATCACATGTCCTTCCGATGCGTTCAAGCTTCAACAAGCAATAGATTTATTAGTGGCTTGGGCATCCGAGTGGCAATTACCTCTTTCCCCTCAAAAAACTGTAGTTCTACATTTAAACTCAGGAATAGGACAACCTCATGATTATGCAATTAATGAATCCACTTTATCGGCAGTACACTCAGTTAGAGACTTAGGCTTTTATTATGACAAAAATCTTGACTTTGGGAAGCACATTCGAACAATTTGTAACGCAGCTATGTTACGAACGTCAAATATCTTTAGGGCTTTATCAACTAGAAAAAAATCAATTCTCTTAAAGGTATATAAAACTTACATACGTCCCATCGTTGAATCTAGTGTATCTGTTTTCTCGCCTTATGAAAGGAAAGGCGTATTTGCCATAGAAAAGGTGCAAAACAACTTTACCCGCAAGCTGCTACTTCGCACAGGTAGTTTTCTATATACTCGAGTACCGAGAGCGTCAATTAGAAACAAATACCTGGGACTTCCATCTCTGGAATCTCGCCGCAAAGTTCTTGACGTCTGCCTCATTCACAAGCTTCTGCATTTCACACCTGATTCCGGGCCATGCAAATTCTTTAAGATGAAAACTTCCCACACCAGAGGCGGTACTACCAAATTATGCCTGCCTCGTCCTAAAACTAGGTCTCGAGCAATGTCTTTTACCTATAGAGCGGGGAGCCTCTACTCGAAAATTGCTAGAAACATTCAGTCCCTGCTATCACCCGGACAGATGAAGAGCCATGTGGAAACCATATTGTATAAGTACGATTTTTCCTGACCATGTTAATGGCTTTGCTTTAAGTTGACTTCTATTTGATTGCTGATGTATGTGTTCTGTTGATTTTTCGTTGTGTCTTCAACAAATGTTGTGTTCTTTTTTCTCTCAAACGTTTGCCTTATGCATTCGTAATAGACATAACATAACATAAGACATAACAAGTAGCACGATGGCACGACAGATAATGAAGGAACCGGAACATGCGCTGCTGAAACCTTGCAGTTGGACAGCTTTATCACCTGTGATAATCGGTTTGCTAGAGCAACACCAACCTCCTAACCTTCTGTGTGCCAGAGTAGCCCAATGCGTCGTTCTCGATAGGTAGACTCGAACTACGCAGCTTTTATTGAGAAGCCCAAGGAACGGTTCGGTGGGCGCACGTTCTGGTGTTCTTTGACATTTCTTAGATCTGCGTCTGTAAGGGCTTTTATCCATTTGGAGTGGCAAAATACGTTATCCAATCGGCCCTCTTAATTGTCGTGAACTTTTTCGAAGAAACAGCGTGAGTGGTCTTCAAACATCGATGAAAGCTGAAAGTCCAAATACCTTCTCTGGGTGCGGAGTTTCGTATTTGATGCAGCACTCGTTTTCAAACACAGTTTCTTAGTAGTTTTTTCCTCTAAATAATAGGATAACGAACGGCGTTACTTAATCCCTTTTGGGATGCGCCACGCATTCTACTTCTACGGGATGTCGTGGAGGCGAACTGAATGTGTATTTGGCCATACAATGACGTGCGGTGGCCAGCCGATGAACAAGTCAGCGCTCTATCCTTCCCAAACAAGTCTGGTGCCAATTCTCCGACCCCGGAGTGATGGAAGGCTTGGTTGGCCTGGGCGGGAAATTCGAACCAGGAACCTGGTATCGGGTGCACGCGACAGTCGGTGCTTTCTCCGACTGCGCTACACGCGCCCTTTCCCTCTATCGTAATAAAATTGAAGACATCCGCTTCTATCCCTTTCAAAACTCTTTCATGCGATACTAGGGTTAGAGGATGTTGGAGTAGATTTTATTATATAATACACATGCTCTCAAAATCGCTTTGAACTTGACCCATCTCTAAGAACTAGCTAATTTGATTTGATATAATTTAAAAGGCGGAAGCGACCAGTTCTTGCGTTTCTTCTGTACCTTTTTGCAGTTGTCACTTCTCGACAGTTGAAGACCTTCGACGACTTCACGTACATTTCGGTTCAATGTTCAGTTCCAAGGGCACTCGGCGGTTATCGCTCTATCATTTCAATGGCGAAAAGAGGTCGATTAGTTACCTTGCAGATCTCGAAAAAGTCCGAACTCTGTAAGAAGATTGCCAGGAAACAACGACCATTTCGGTCTGATGTATGAGAACCGTAGCTATAATACAAAACGCCATGCACAGATTGGGGCGTATTATTCAGTTATACAATTACAATTTCAAAATTACAAGTTGTAAGACTACATATTATTCAAGTTATGAAATCGCAGCACATCCAAAGATGTGTTATGCACTTGCCTGTTTCACTGAATGAAAACATAATGTAGACATTGCTATTTCGTAGGTGAGATAAACGGAACCCCTATATGATCCCGACGCAACCTATATGTAATGACTTCTTCTGGATGATTCCGGTGAGCCTTACGCTTTGTGTCGTCCTTGCTGTTGGTCTTAAGAGCGTAGTTCTGGGATGAACATTCTGTCGAACTCCGAAGCAGGTAGTGTTTAGTCGCATCTGAAAACCATTGAGCACTTTCTCGGCTCCCTTAGGAAGCCCGGTCGTTCCCTTCTATTAACTAGTAAGAATAGGTGGTCCTCTCAATTTTGCAAGTTCTTCAACTCTTCCATGGTCTTCCATGCTATTGACCTTGTTGGACAAGAGCGATTCCATTAAATTGATTTGCTACGACCCCTCATATAATACATCATATAATACCATTCATTCTTAGTAGTAAAAAATACGATAAAATAATAAAAAGATGAAGGACGGCTTCTTTGGATACGCGACGAATTCCACTTATATGGGATGACGTGGCGGCGATGTGAATACGCACTTGTCGTATACTGTGACCTGCGGTGGCCAGCGAGTCAACTTTATCCTTCCACCCCAGACAAGCCTTGTGCATCATCCAGAAGGGATGGAAGGGTTGGTTGGCCTGGGTGGGTGTGAGGAATCCGAACCAAGAACATGTTATCGAGTGCACCAACGGCTGACACCTCCTCCGACTGTGCCGCGCATTAACACGTTGACGACCGCGCAATTTTCGCGCGTCGGGCCCGTGGGACCGCGCGTACTGCGCGCGTGTGACACGATATTTCGTCACCTTAGCTTAGCATAAATTGAATTTTCAAAATGCACACCACGAATTTGATATCCGTTCTCGAAATTTCAGTTTGGTTCTACTCAGTAATCCCTAAAACTTTTCTTTCCCGCAATGAACTCCCCTCTGTCCATTTTGATGGTCTAGTTGGAAAATAATTGTTTTTGATGTGAAACGTAGACGGGGAAATTCTAGAATTGCCATCTGAATTTGTAATCATGAACATTCTGAACGACAACGAACTGAACGAAAGTTTTGACGACTTGTTGCTCGACAGCGATCTTGAAGCACCCGATAGCATGGAATGCAACGACATGGCTCCTGTTGTGGTACAACTCACAGCTGTTGATTGTCGATTAAAAATGTTTTCTGCCTGGACTTTGTGAATTTGATCTCCTTAGTGACGTTTGATAACATCCAAGTAGTTGGAGTTTATAATCATGCCTGTTTGTTACCTTTACTGAATGAAGTCTCAAGAATAACTCTGAAGTTCAATGGATAGCTGGTCGATGCCATAATAGGTTGCATCTGATATATTCCCACGTAGCCATACCACTCGTAACTTATCGTAATCGAGCGAAATTCGAGAAGCGGATATCAGATTCGTGACCGGCACCTCAAACAACCCCACTCAGGGAGTTTGGACAAAGGTGGTGAGAACACTAATTATCGATATGGGTAGTAATCGGTCGTAATTTACCAAACGGACATCGCCATTGTGTCCAGCATCTTAAATAGCCTTCCTAGGTAAAGTTTGGACGAAGGTAATGTTACTCTGATCAAAAAATAATGCTGTCGCGCACCATTGCGCGACATTGTCGTCAACGTGTTAAAAAATGCGATGTTTCTTCATAAACTGAGCCAGGCCGCTGAGAATTGATCTTCAGAAACTTTGATACAGGCAGTCGATAGCACTTATTGATCTCGTTGTATGACGGCTTTTTTAATACGGCAAGTTTGCCAGTTATTTATTCTTTACCTAAACTACCCAAAAATCCTATTACATTCAGGTTTTCACAGGTGCTTACACTAATAGTAGTATCAAATCCTTAGCACTAGAGCTCTGCGGCTTGTTCACACTCTTCAAAAACCAATTTCTCAATTACTCTTGTGTTATAAAAAATAACTGTCGAACAATTAAACCATACCGGGCGATTAATAATTGTAGCATTGTTACGCCGGAGTGTTTCACCCGGGAGCTGGATGTCTAGGGATGTGACCCGAACTGGACAGGAAATCGATTTATTTGCCTTCTATGGCACCAGCACAGTCGGTCCGTCCGCCTCTGCTGTGCCCGAGCTCGGCTCCGTACCGGCCGCTCGCCAGGTACCACTGACCAAGGAAGGGTCTCGGGCGTAGGTCTGAACGGGGGAAATGGATAGTACTGCGAGAATCTCCACCTTCATGTAGTAGAAAAACATGTTTCGTTTTTGCTGAGTCCTTGAACCAAAAGAGCTACGGGCCTCGAAGGGGGAGGGGGTACAGTAGCGCACCGTAAGCACGTGCCCACGTGCATGCGTGCGCAATGCGTGAAGAGTGTCCAATTTGGTTTGTAAGTGTCTAATTGGACACGAAAATGGAAAAGACGTCGTTTTAATGAAGACCGCCCACAGCTAGGAAGCAAGCATGTAGCGGAATAAAAGATGAAATCTCGCCATGCACACCAAAAGTTCAACGCAGCTTCCATTCGAATGATGGTGTAAATGCGACTTACACGAACCATCAAAGTGGGGGATATGTGTGTTCCTCACCGTTGTATTTGTTGTTCAACCTCTGCTATCAATCGAATAAAATCGTAACGACTTGAACTGGAAGAGGCCCCAAGCGATAAACAGGAATCTACTTACAGCCCACAGCTAAGAAGCAAGCATGTAGCGCAATAAAACATGAGATCGCGCCGTGCACTGCAAAAGTTCGCCGCAGCTTTTATTCGATTAATAGTGTAAATGCCACCTACATGAACCACCAAAGTGGGGATATTTGTGTTCCTTACAGCTGTTGTTTAACTTCTACTAATCAAATAAAAATCGCAACGTCATGTAAGAGTGTTCAATTCGACGCGAAAAGTTCTGTCGTAGCAAATGAATTGGATGCTATATTACCCCGATAGCGGAACGTATCAGCGTGCAAGTGAATCAATATTTAATGGAACTGTGCAGTTTTCGCGAACTTATTTATAGTACTTCTACATGACCATGACAACAATTCATAATGAGGCGGAGCGGAGGCAATGTGTCAAATATTAAGATCAGATTGAGACAAACTTTATGGCCGAAGCATACGCAACTGATTTGAATAGAGATAGAAATCTATGTGAGAATTACCTGATTGTGTTGGCCGACGGAAGCGCCCCACAGCTGATTGGGACTCGATCAGACAGTCAATATCGATCAATATTATCGTTCTTTTGAACGCGATACTGAAATTCTCTCTGACGCATTGGAGGTAGGAAAATCAGAGACACAGGAAATCCAATCATATATAAAGGAGCAAGGCATGAGTCACTGCCTGTAGTAGTTCGTCAACAGGGAAATCAAGTTCTCGTCCCACTCCCAGTTTTCGACTACACCAGGCTCTCGTATATAATTCTTCCCGTGCGCTCCCTCCAAATCAGTGGCCAATGGTGCGGGCGTATTTAGTCGGGTTGCTATGCTTCTTCTACCGGCCCAGGTCCTCCAATTTTCAGCGGTGGGCCGAGACAGGCTAGCGAAGAAAGTTGCTGGGATCTGCGCTCGTTACGGCTACGTTTTTATCCAAGTCTTGCCCCGGGGTCGTCATTTTTCAGCAGTAGTTTGACCAGTTTCCATACTATACTATGTACAGAAGAGGATAGCATTTTTGTCATAAGCACCCTTTCTGGAATCACACATCGTGGCTCAAAGCACGGCGACCGGACGAAAATGTCAGACACTTCATTAGGTTTAGCGAGCTGCAATAGGCTGTGAACACAACGCTAGACGAAGAGGACATTCTTTTGAGTGTAGGAACCTATCTGGAATACGTGCACGTTTCAACGAGCTCGACGCTAGGTAAGGAAGCATCCATAGCGTCGAGCTCGTTGAAGCCGGCAGGCCACTTACAGTGTCTGTTATGTTTTATGAATAATACGCTGGTTTTATTCTTAAACATGATAGACACTGTACGTAGCCTCGAAAAAGAACTACACGTTCGTCAATTTAGAAGAAGAGTTTTTGTTGGAATCTCGAACAATCGAAACACTACTCGACTGAGGTTGGGAACGACAACGTCGATTGTGATGTTTGAGTCATTGCTCTCAGTTGAGTATTACAGCGAGCGACACGATCAGTACAACATCCCTTCTTCTCCCCTTCACTTAAGAAAGGTCTAATGAAAAGCTTGGAAATAAAGAAATGTTTCAAACGACATGCACGCTTCAAAACCTGATCAACATAGACCGAACGAGGCAAGCCTATTTTCACAAGCCTAGGAAACGACTTATTATAGCGTCCCATGCGGTCTACAAACGTAGTGATACGTAGGAAATCGAGTATAGCTCAAGCAGAACAAAAATCACCGGCCACGCGGTCAAACGGGGACTGGGTTGTGCTCTCCGGTAGATCTATTAGAATGATCGATCGCCTACGCTCTTTTTCATCGCATCCTCCACGATCGCGGTTATCCTTCCTCCGCCAAGCCGCGAGCGCTCATCTCTGCAGAGACAGACGAGGGAAGGGACTCCAGGTTGTGGTGCATCCAAGCTGCTCGTACGAGAACTGCTCCGGTCTTCCAGGGTTCTCCTGTGGCGGCGGTGGAAAAGCCGTGATCCGCCACCGACCGATCAACGACCCTCCTCCATATCGACTGACCGTGGTGTCGGTGGATATCGAAAACCGCCACGTCGACTCTATTTGAGAAAATTGAAGACTTGACAAGACAACTTGAGACTTACGGAGCTCTTTCTAACGCTGATTTTAGTGCACTTTTCCATGCATCATTTGAAGCCTGCCTTTCACTAAGTCTAGCAGACCTACTCTCATTTGTTGGGACCCTTCCAGAATCTTAAATTCGGTTTTCCGTGGCGAGGACACAGCAACTAGTCAAATTATACTTATAGAATAGAATTTGCCGCCAAGTTTTTTTCGCAATCGATCAAGCTCTGCCCAATTTTGGCTCATCTAAGAGACACTATTAATATTACCAGTTGAAGTTGACTCGTTTCTTTTCAACGAATAGTCTTATTTATTAGCGTGTCTTGATGTGTTGGGACAAATCTATCTTCATCTGATCCTTTACATACATTCCAGATAGGAGGACTGCATTTTCTGAATCCCATCTACTAGGTCGCAAGCTTGTGAAAGTTTCAAACCATATTTTGCAGTGCGAAAACGGTTAAAAATTGCTGGCGGAGCAAAACACAAGCGGGCGAAATCTGTGTAGTGTGTGACGTGATCGTCTTTTCCTGGCTCTCGCTGGTACTTTCCGATCAGCCATCAACGATTTCAGGTCCACTTGCTACAAGTTGTCATTGTTTCTGTGAGCATTGCACTCACGAGACGGATCACACAAAACAAACATCTTGAACCATCCCGAAGAGGGGGCTCGCTGGAATAGTCTACTTCCTCGTGAAGCTTAAACGAGAGAGAAACGTATCAACTCGCACCTTCATAGTCGTGAGCTGGTGCATGTGAGCGGACGTTTGGACAATGTCGCTTTTGAAAGCAGGTGTTTCAACAAATTTGAATTAGAAGAGTTAGCTGAAGGTAGAAGATATAGAGTTTAGTGCAAAGTCCAACCATTCTATCAAGCCCTGCGCAGCTTGAGGAACGACTCGTTAAAGTCATTTAGCTCATGTACAAATTAGGCTACACATTTGCTTCATGAAGAGTTAGCATTGTCCTGTGGTAAAGGTGTTGATCGACTACATATATCTCCTAATGTCCTAGTGAGTACTCATCTAAACTGTCGACGTTCGGCGGATACATATCAACGTAATCGCACGTTTTACAGACCAGACTGCTTCTGAAAGAAAATCGACCCCCATCGAATTCAATGAAGTTCATCATTGATGCGTGTGGGGTTACAATCACGATCAACAACCGCCGCGCAAGTTCAACCGTTTATTCAACTCATAGTCGTGAAACATGAACATCATCTTCAAAATATGTTAGTAGTGCAATGGAAACAATTGTATGCGCATTAAATGACCGCCAGTCACCTTATAGGAATAATAGTTGTACTGGGGATAATATCTTTCACAATCACCGCCTCAAGACAAGTTTGCTGCTGAAACGTTCTCAAATCAAATAAAAGCTCCGCAAATGGGTCTTTGTGACAAGTTCTTCAAGAACTACACTACAGATTATGTAGACATTGGTCGAATGGCAAAAACTAAACAATGTCTTCATCATAAGTAACCTATAATTAAATATAAGCTTGAGACACGAAAAGGTAAGTATTGAGCCTCAAGTTGAACTGTTGCTCAATAAGTCGCTGGATCTCGCCTGCATGGTCTGATCGCACATCCTTATTTTCCAGTTGGAAATTGTGTACCAATCGAACGTCAAACGAGATAATTCGGGAACCTATATGGGAAAACGACGTTATGACACAATTTTCAAGAGCCTATTCGAAGTCGACCTCTTCACTAAATCGCCTCGGATTCTCTGATATAGACAAGTGAAGCATGGCTCAGCTGGTTTTGTCCAACATCCACCGGGGCAATTTGTAAATAGTCCGCAAACCCAGAAAGAAGTTATACCTATACCTATTTCGCCACAGACGCAAAATTATGAGCAAATCAATAACTTCGTTGAAATCTGAGGATAGCACGTCCGCACTATCCCTGTCGAACCTTCGACTATGGCATCATTCGACTTCTGGATCCGGAGTTCCTCCTTCATTCTAAAAACACATATGAGCATTATATATGAGCTTCCTTAACAGTTACGACTGCAATAGGGATGAACAATACCGAGAGAACAAACTGGACAAGACGCCTCCGAAAATTATCGAAGAGAATACCATATTCTCGGGTCGTTCTTCATGTTAAACGGGAGCCCCTCGAAGCTAATATATAGTGGTCATGCTTGAAAATTGCAACTAAAACCGAACCAATTCTCTGATCGCTGTAGTAGCAATGGCAAACCTCGTCAATTTATTGAATAGAACACCATCAAAATTCATGGTGAGAACAACTCGTGTTTTATTTGACGCCGATTTCACCGTTGAACCTGTCCTCGAGATCAGAGCAGTTCTTTAAATTCCTGAGGAGCTTATGCGAAGAGGACCATATACTTTGGAAGGCCAATGCTGCCTTTTATGCCACTTGTCACATTGAACATAGATACCCTGAAACAATTGTCAGCTTTTTTTATAAAATTGAAAAAAAATTTCCTACAGGCGAGCACAATTTCACGTCTTATTTACACGAATCAATTACGCATACAAGAAGACAACCGAATGTTCAACATTTCGCTGAATTAATACAAAACGACACTCTATCACAAAGATCAGGTCACCGAGCTGAATTGTGTAATTGTTTAAGCACTTAAAAACATTCCAATAGAATCGAAAAGCATTTACCAGTGAATGTCCGGGATTTAAAAGAGCTGCTCATAAGAAGTATTTTCACGAAATGCCGTGCACTGAGCCGAGCCACTTTAAAGTAAAGCACGATAGCATTGCCTGCTGCATGAATTTCATGATTTCATGATGGAATCAAGGCAGATCTCTTATAAGAGAATCCCAAGATTCATTCCTTGCATTCATAGCGATATAGCCCAAATCGGATTCAGAACACTTCTACGACATCACACAGAACTATTCCGAACGCGTGGCGTATTCAACAATAAAGCCGTCTTTCATACTTTATTAGGGTTGACTTCTGATAACGCACTTGTCTTACTCAGACGCCTATACTAAGCTTCAAAGCTCAAACGAAACACTTCAAGCACTATTTCATTGAAAGTCGCTTCACCATATCATTTAAAACTTGAGCGCGTAACGCGTCTTTAGGAATTCGTTCAATGACAACATCCAATGTTGTCGTCATGTAAAAAACCGTTATTTAGGTTAAAGTCTAGAAAGAATGGTCCACCATGATTTACCTCCACAAATTTCGAGAATTTCATCCGAAAAACCCATTAAATGAAAAAGTCCCTTCCATCACCGCCCTCCCCTTCGCCCCTTCCAATACTGCTGTCGGAGTGGAAGGACGGACGTCGTAGCACGTCGAGTTAACCGTAAAACTTTAAAAAAGTTTACTGTAAAACGTAAAACTGTAAAACTAAAAAATGAGCGGAACCACCGCTCCGCACAGACCGCCACATCGAATGGTCAGCACGCGTTCAAACGGTGCGCTGGTTCGCGCCGTTTGAATGCATGTGATCAGAGCGCGCTTACTGCGGCTCCACAGAGTCACCAGCAGCGCAGCGAGAGATGCTATTGTGGTTCTAGGAGCATGATCGCTTCGTGCTCCTCCAGCTGGGCTGCCAAGCTATTGTGCGGGGGGGACGAGTGGTCGTGGGCGTAACCGCTGATTGTAGGCGGTTCGCGCTCTGCTCATGGTTGGTTACTAACCAAAATTTGTCTGAGTTAATGTGATCAAACAAACCTAGCAGCACGCCAGCATGCTCGTCCCGGGTGTGTTACGTTAGGCGTCTCCCATTACTGCAGAAAGCGGAACGACGCGCTCGATTACCGTAGGCTGACCGAGTGTCACGCCCGCCTTGGACCAGATTTCTCAACAAAATGAAACGAGTTGAGCAGAACTCGGATTTTCTCATTTTTTGTGCAAGTTTTGGGTCCAACCACATGCCGCCACTGAGTTTACAAAGATGAAATGATGAAAGAAGCAACACATCAAGTTTCATGATTTTCTACACTTCCTTAGTCTTCCACAGCTTCATTGGTTTCGCACAAGCCATGTTCTGTTTTCAAATTTTCTATACGTTTTTCTTTGCTTGTTTTATAGCACGTTAGTTGAGTACAGAGTTTAATAGCATATGGATGTGGTTAGTTCAATCTTTATTGTCTTCGTTAAAGTGTATTATAAGGCGAATCCTTACCAGGAGTCGCTCAGCGTCCCAAAGCATATGAAAACTAGAAGATCAAAGAGAGAGGAGGGCAAAAAATGAGTAAAGACTTCACTCTCCCCCTACAGAAAGTCTGCTTCGTCTGCTCTGTTCATGCGCTATTTCTCGCCTGAGGTATGCTCAACAACCCGCCACGCTACCGTAATCGGGGTGGTGGCGGCGCCCTACCGTAACTCACGGAGACACCTAACGTACGAACCAATGGTGTCCGTTAAATTTTTTTTTCGGTAAATTTTTAACGACCATTTTTTAACGAAAAATTTTTGCGTTAAAATCGGTAAATTCGGTAAATTCGTTAAATGAAATTTCCTTTGATTGCAGTTAGTTTGGCAGTTGTTATGTAAAAAGCCAGATCTTTTACTTTATTGATTTTTTCGACTCCATATATAAGGTAATATGACATGTCTACAGGGAATTATGGATCTATCCTAGTCGGAGTGTGAGGCAACACCAAAGTGCCAATTCCCTGTCCATTCTATGGCGCACAATCATATCCACTGAAATTAAACAAAAACCCTCGCATTATGGGACAGCAGCTGAAGCTCTTGTGGAACCGCTACGTAGGGAATAGAGACGCAAAGACAGTAGATGCCCCCTCCGAATTCTTTGGTACAGTTCGTCTTTGGAAGATATTTACGACGTTTTACAGAATGGTCCTTTTCTTTCAAAAGGTTTGTTCTTACTGCGGCCGACAGTAGAGAATCAAATAAACGGCCACGGACCGTTGGCCAAATTTTAATCGAGTCGAAGTCTATTGCATTGAGTATTTTTGTATTTGCCACCCAAGTAACGCTTTTAAATTGCTAAGCTTTTTTTCCTCTGCCTTCTGAAGGAAATACGTATGGAGCACGCGAATCTATAAGACAGTTTCTCGCTCTATATTGACAGTGTTCTACCTTCTCCTTTTCCCTCCTCCAAATATAATTCGCCACTATCCATCAATCTTTTACGACTTTCCAGAAATTGACTGATCTGATTGTCTTATTGAAGCACCTGGTACCATACTGTACAGCACATTTGCTTGAGGTTCGAAGTGCTTTGACTTTCTCAATTTCATCCTGTTTTTGTAGAGCACATTTGGTATTGAAGAAGTGTTATAGTAGGTCCGCAAATTAGGCGGAGGAATCCACGGACACAAGGGGACTTGCTACAGCCAAGCCTGCGCCTGTAAAGATATACCTTTTTCGAAAAACTGAAAAATCAGCAGCAGTTAATCAGTAGCAGTTTTTATAAAACCTCATATATATATTACTTAACGAAGAGTGGTCATTCTCTTTTACTATTAATAATTTATATAATTACTTAATATTTAATAAAAATAATTTTACTGTTATTAATATTTACTGTTAAATAATAATTTAATTTTACTATTTAATTTTAATTTTATTATTTATATTCTTCTTATTCTTATTTTTCTTCAGCGTTTGTCCCGCTTGGTTGCGGGGTCCGCTTTCCTGGAATGTTGGCGCCACTTTTCCCCATCAAATGCCTGATCAGGGTGCAACTTAGCCACCTTCAAGTCCTGATGCAGCGTATCAAGCCACCGCTGTTTTGGTCGCCCTCCTGGCCGCCTACCGGGCACATCAAGGTTAAGACCAGTCTTTCGGACAGTGTCACCTTTTGCGCGAAGGACGTGGCCGTACCACCGCAGACGAGCTTCGCCATCTTCTTAAATATCGGGGTGAAACCGAACCTCTGCCGTATGGATTCGTTGCGTACTCGATCCAAACGCGTAACTCCGGCCGTCCACCGCAGCATCTTCGTTTCCATTACGCTGAGGCGCTTTTCAATTTCTTTGGTAACGGGCCAGCACTCAGCTCCGTAAATGGCTACAGGTCGGACGACTGCTCTGTAGATCTTCGACTTTAGACGCTCTGGTATATTCTTGTCGTAGAGCACTCCTGTCAGTGAGCGCCATTTGGACCACGCTGTATTCACGCATGTGTTGGCTACAACGACTAAACTACCATCGGACGCGATTGCTGATCACAAGTACTTGAATACCGAAGTACGTGGCAGCTCAAGGCCATTTACCTTAATGGAGCTGGGCTCATCTTCGTCAGTCGTCATATACTCGGTCTTCGTGACATTAAGTTTGAGTCCAAATCTTTCTAAGCGATCGCACCAAGTAGCAGTAGCCATGTTCGACTCTCCTTGAACCTCGGCATGGTAGAATCTGTCTGTAGAGTTGCTGAGCTCTTCGCGAGGTTGTTATTGGTGGCTAACGTTTCGGCTGGATCGCCTTCTTCAGAGCCTGAAAGGGTCAGGTCAATTAGGAGTTACCCCACCAAACATCTCTTCAACCTTACAAAATTCAATGTCAAATTTTTGGAAGCCTGAACAAAGGAGAGAATCCGAGTGTCGTACCTCACCACAGTCCACTGAAGGACCAAAGGAAGCCGCACAGGGCAAGCAGGGATACGGGACAGCACCTACCCAGAGGCCGTATTTATGAAGCGGTGGGAGCGGGAGATAAGCGATATCATCTCTCGGCTCTCTCTCCCGCCTCGCTCTCTCGCCTCGGTCGGTTCCCATGGGAAGCCGGCAACGTTCCTGGGAACGTTTATGAATTCGGCCCCAGGTTAGAATGCGAGACTGAGTTAGGGCCTGAGTTCGCGCGTTGTATACAGGCATTCCTGCTTCCGGTTGACCTTGGGATCTCTGGAATAGATCCAGAACGCCTCAAGGGCTTTGCACGCCGACGTATGAACCTCGTGTCCCAGAATCCTCACCTCAACTCCAAAATCCTCCCCTCCATGAGAATTGATCCTGTGGTAGCCTAGGGCAGTGGATGCCCTAAGCTTCTCCTTGCCATCCAGATGCTCCTTTATCCTCACATGCGGAGGACGGCTAGTTTCGCCGATGTACTCCTCGCCCTTTCAGGCTCTGAAGAAGGCGATCCAGCCGAAACGTTAGCCACCAATAAAGCCGTTTAGCAACCTCGTGAAGAGCTCAGCAACTCTACAGACAGATCGCACCAAGCTTGTACCTGCTGCTGGAGTTCAGTGTTATCTTCGCTAGCGAGCATTACATCATTAGCATAAAGCAGCGTCCAAGGGACTGGCTGCTGAAGATCACGCGATATGGCATCCATAACGACGACGAAGAGTAGAGGAGAGAGCGCAGACCCTTGATGTACTCTGACAGAGATGGGGAACTCCATCGACGTACCTGCTGCAGCTTGCACTCGTCTCTTTGGACAAGAGTACAGCATTCGCCCCCACTCTGTGAGCTCTTCGGGGACTTCGTGTTCCGCTAATGCATACCACATCACTTCACGCGGAACGCGATCAAAGGCCTTCTCCAAATCCAGGAAAGCAAGATGCACCGGCTTCTGTTTCTCCCGGTGTTTTTCTATCAGAAGACGAACGGCGTGTATGGCATCAACTGTGCCACAACCAGCTACAAAGCCGCACTGATTGGTAGAGAGCTGGACGATATCACGAATGCGCCCGTCGACAATCCGCTTGAAGATCTTCATGCTGTGCGAAAGCAAGCGAATTGGACGGTAATTGGAGCAGTCTGCAGGGCTGCCCTTCTTCTTCCAAATCGGAATCGTCGTGCTTCTCTGCAAAATATCGGGTACATTCTTCTCCTCAATAACCTGGTTGAAGAACGTCGCCAGCCACTTCGTTGGGTACCAGGATTTCGACTTCCATAAGTCGACCGCCAAATCATCGGGGCCGGTGGCCTTGCCCGGCTTCATCTTCTTCAGAGCCGCTTCTACCTCCTCTACGGTGATTTTCTGAACGGGACCGTGTACAGGAGAAGAAGATGGAATGCTCGGATGAACGAACTCTATTGTCGAGATTTCCTCGAAATAGGTGCGCCATCGGTTCAAAACCATCTTGCGGTCCATGAGTAGATGACCGTTCTCATCGTTGATGCCAAAGAACTTCTCAACATCCTCAGTCTGGCGGTGGCGGACTTTCGCGAGCCGATAAAGAAATCGCTCGCCATCGCGCGACTCAAGCCTCCCGTTGACATCATCGTAATGAGTGGCTCTTGCGGCAGCTACCGCCTTCTAAGCAGCTTTCTTGGCTTCCTGATACAGATGCAATTTATCGGCTGTCTTATCGTCGAGAAATGCGTGGTATATTCTCTTCTTCTCTCGGACTTTTCCCTTAACCTCGTTAGTCCACAGCCATGTCTGCTTATCGACCTTATGCCGTCCCGGTTTCGTAGTGCCGAGTTCGGAACGCGCAGCACTGAGAATCGCGTCGGTGGCATTTTCCCATGTCTCGTCGACGGTCGTGACCGTCGGCCAGCGAATGCGCGAAGTCACAGCTGCTTCCTTTTCTTTCAGACGCCACCACTTGATCCTTAACGGACCGCTCCGTTCGACTTGCCTAAACATCGGTGGAGTGATCTGCATAGTGCAGATCAGTGGGCGGTATTGTGTGGCGACCGTTTCATACGGCACGACCTTCGCGTCTGTGACAAGCCCTTGGTCACTCGCACAAGGACAAAGTCGATCTGCGTTTTAGAATTCCCACTGTAGAATGAGAAAAGGTGGGATTCACGTTTTCGAAATCTGGTGTTCACGGTGGTGAGATCGTGCTACTCCGCATACTCTCGCTTACCATCTGCGCTACGTGAACCAAAACCAAGACCACCATGACAGCCGTACCCGTCTTTTGCAGCGCCAACGTGTCCGTTCAGGTCACCTGCGACAATGATTACGTCTTATGACGGGACGGCACTTCTGCTGTCTTCTAATCAAGCAGGCTCCAAAATTCATCCTTGGCTCGCTCAGAGCAGCCAGTCTGTGGAGCATATGCAGAGAAAAGATGATACCGCCGTCGTTCTGCAGCGATTACGAACTTCATCAAGCGGTCATTGAAACGTTCCACGCTTGCAATCACATCTCGGAACCGTTCGGAGACGATTATGCCAACACCTCTGGTGGTCCTGGGACTGACATACAGAACGGCTTTATAGCCTCGGCCTATGTCCCTTGACTTACTACAGGGCCACTTCGTCTCCTGCAACTCACACAAGTCAATCTTTCTTCGCTCCAGTGCCTCTGCCAACTCAAAGGAGCGGCCCGACAACGTACCCACATTCAGCGTTGCCACGCGGGTCTTGCTTATATTGCGGGACTTTTGGACTAGCTCAGTTTCTTCCGTTGTCGTCCTTGCATCAGGGACTCTCGCATACTTTTCACACTCGCCGGGCTTTGCGAGTGCGCGTCGGCTCCCGCGGACGCCGTAGCATTATCTCGACAAACATTCAGCACCATCAACCATACGATGTGACATGGGCTGTTCGTAGGCCGGCCTCCCACTAGGGCCTGTCACCTGCATTCGAGTGTGCGTGTTCAGCTCGGCTCGCAAAAGCGAACAGTTTCGAGTGGCACCACGTGGAGGAACGGACATCGCCACCAATTTTAATGTTTATATTAATGCATATTATTAATTTTGCTATTTGTTTACTAATTTAATTTTAATTTTACTATTATTATATATTATTTATTTAATTTTACTTCTTTTCATGTAAATTTGTCCACTATTTCATGTGCATACTCACTATGCTTCTCCAAGAGAAAACTGCCACGAGAGCCCTAGAAGAGACGAAAAGGTTGAGCAAAATCGTTGACATGCATGGTATGAAATTAAATAAAAACAGTACCAGCAGTCACGCTCTATCTATCAGGCGGTGTCCAATGTTGCCTAGTTGTAATCTCCTGCAATCATCACCTGATTGTGCACGAAGAAAGGGTTCAAAAAACTTGCGAAGAAGGAAGAAAGAGCCTTTTTCATCTATTGTATCGCTTCCTGTCCTTGTTGTTACGCATTATTCGTGTTTCGAAACGTTTTCATCGCGTTTTCTATGCCCTTTCAAAATCACTTTTGAAGCAAGTATCACAAAAAACTGTGAAAAAATTGCCTGGTTTTTAAGTATGAAGAACTAATATGTAGCCATCAAACGCAAAAAATGGCCAAGGAAGTCCAAAAACGCGAAACTACGGCAGAGAAAAACAGGAGGCGCAGGCAAATAAATTGGTCAGAAGCAATAAAAATGCCAACAGTACTCGAAATACGAGGACGATATTGACTGCCTATTTCCACTGACTCAAGTAAGTAGAGGGTTTCCTCGCTATCGAAACGATACTGCGAAAACTATACAAAAAAATCGTCCACAGTGCATTTTCATGAAAAAAAAAACAAAATTTCAAAATGTAGAGTGTAAAATGCCGTTAATGCAATTTAACGTAAATTTTCCTCGTTAAATTTCGTTAAAAAGTTTTAACAAAAAATGCCGGTAAATCCGGTAAATCGGTAAACCGTTAATCGTTAAACGCACACCCCTGGAACGAACCATGCACCCCCCCCCCCTACCACCACCTTCCCTTTGCTTGAAGTCGTCCAGGAAGCTACGCAGAAAGATAATAAAAATAACCACCAATAATCATACAAAGTACGAGGTTGAGTGATGACAACCATGGCACAGGAATTCGACCTGAACCGAACTGCACTAACGCCAAATATGGATTTTTGTGTAACTTATTAATAATAGGACCCATACTAGACGGGAGGGATCACGGCCTGCTTTGCTTCAGCATCCCTTTGTTGAAAGTCTTCCGTTACAACTCCATGGTGCAACAGCTCTTGTTGATCCCATTATTCTTTTGATGAGGCCTTAGAACCATAAAAACCTAGACACTTCCATCACAAAATAACAGCTTGCATTGGCAGGAAATCGGATATAAAATTTCTGGAAACATTAATCGGAGAGTCTAATAGTGAGCTCAATAATAGAATGCACGATTGATGCAATACTATTTGGGGGGGGGGGAGTAATGGTTTCTTGGGGCCGGATTCACCAACAACATACGTAACTTTAACGGAGAATTGTAAGCTTATCAAGCGATATGGTGGGCGATAAGCCAAGTTATCTGAGCTTTTAACGCGGTTTATCGCTCACCATGTCGCTTAGCTTCTACAACTACGGTTATTCTCGAACCATATTTATATTGCACAAATCTACAGTGACTAATATGATGAATGTCCAAATTCGACGTTTTTGAAACCTGGGCATTTTGTAGCTATGTTTAGTCCTCTCACCGCCTGCGAGGTTTCGTATAAGTGTTTGAATTATTTATAAATTCATGTAGAAACTGCAGCCAAGAAGGATTAAAAGGTCCCGAATCTCCTTTCCTGCTCCATAACCCCTCCATGAAGTTACACGAACGGCCTCACATTATGAGTTACCTCCTGGGCTAGGGATCAAATTCAGAGTACAGTATGACGGAATAAAAACTTGGTCCTCCAAGGTACTATGCGTCACAGAATCATCACAATAAATAAAGAACGGTGCATCCTAATCCGAAGAGTGTCACCTACTTGATAACTGTAAAAAATAATACGAAAGGGACTAAGGAAATGATGGTGTGTTGAAACTTCGCATCCTTGGAAGGACGCACTGTAATTGTTCGAGTTGATTTCCCGCCAATAATCTTTATCCCTCCCCGACCAGGAATGCGCGTACAAGACCCATGTAGGTCGCTGTTAATTGCGTTGGCTATGAAGAAACCTTAAGGAAGCTTTAAAAGCCTCTGGAAATGCTGCAAAGACATGAATACTGTTGTAGACTGTGGAGAGGCAGACGGAGTAGAAGTCTTTATTCGGGAACACGGGATAACAGACGAAGCCCTATATGAACGAAATGAACCGGTTTATATACTGTGAAGTTGATGAGCTGGCATTGGGTCGGTGCCACGTGAGTTAACAGGTGAGCTCACAGTCGCGGCTCCTGCACCTCCCTTCTCAAGATGAACAGCAGGTTTGAGAAAATATGAACAAATCAATCAGACCTACTTTCATCTGAAATACAATCGAGCTAGTTCCTTCAATAATCTACACATACATCTTCAGCGATGCATCCATTCGTAGGTGAACTGGCTGCTGACGATTCCGCTGTGGACGTGGTTCCATCTGCGTCGTTGATACGTCGGGCATCCGGGTAGTATAGGTTGTAGCATCCTAGGTCCGGATTCATCAAAGTTGCTGCAGTAACATAACGGAGAATTGTAAGCGAAAAACTCAGATAGCGCGGCTTATCGCTCGCCATATCGTTTGATAAGCCGCGTTATCTGAGTATTTCGCTTACAATTTTCCGTTAAAGTTACTGCAGTAACTTTGATGAATCCGGCCCCTGGTGTGCCATCGTGGGAGTCGTTGTGGAATCGGGCGTGTCAGCTTGTGTCGACGACAGTGTGCGGTCAAGAATGTCACTCGGTATGTCGAAGAGATCAAGCGCCGTCGTGGTGACAGATGCCTTTCCATATGGTCGTATCTGGTTGACATGACGACGCTGCACACATCCGTCTAGTAGCACTTCGTAGAGAACGCTACCCTGACAGCTTAATATTTTTCCAGTGGTTCATCGTCGGCCTGGTCGAAAGTCTCGCACCCGAACCATGTCGTTTGGTTTGAATTCTCTTGTGCGAGCTCCATTGTGGCGATTGAACTGTTTTCCATCTTTTTGTTTCGACTCTTGCGATTGTTTGGAAGGGCGCACAGCATAGCTCTGCACGTAACTGTCGGCCAAGAAAGTTTTCTGCCGGAGACCGTCCTTGAGGAGAAGACAGACAAGGTGTACTACGATAAGTGAATAGGAATTTCTCTAGTGCGCCCGATGTCGTCTCAGAGTCTTTAAGCTTCTGCATTGTCTTCTTGAATGTGTCTACGAATCGCTCGGCTTGTCCATTGGACTGAGGGTGGTATGGAGGCGACCGGACGTGTTCAATTCCATTGGACCTGCAGAAGTTAGAGAACTTTTGCGATGTAAATTGGCTGCCGTTGTCTGACACGACGATCTCTGGGTTGCCAAACTGTGCGAATAGTCTGGTGAGTTCACGAATCGTGGCCTTGCTGGAGGTAGAAGGCATCTCGATGATTTCCGGCCACTTGGAATATGCATCGACGACAACGAGGAACATCTTTCCAAAGAGTGGTCCAGCGTAATCAATGTGAATCCGGTGCCATGGTCGTTCCTCGATCGTCCAGGAAAAAAGCTTCGACCTGACAGGTGTGTTTGCTGTTTCCTGACAGTCTTGGCAATTTCGTACATAGCCTTCAATGTCCTTTGTAATGTTGATCCAGTAAACATAGGATCGAGCCAGCATTTTCATTCGTGTAGCTCCAGGATGTCCGTCGTGTAAGAGGCCACCATCTGAGAACAAAGATTTGACGGAATGGCGACGCGTGGCTCAAAAAAAGACAGTCGTGCTGCAGCGAAAGCGAGTGACGGACTGCATAAAAACGGGTGACGTCGCCGGAAGGCTTCTGTTGCCATTTGTCCTGACGAACATATCCCATAATCCTTTGTATGGCTTTGTTTTCAGCGCTTTCATCTGCTATTGTTTGGAGTGTAATAGGTAGACTGGCAGTGATTGCTTGACAGTCTGCTTCAACCTCCTGGACAGCTTCAGCAATGACGATGTCTTCCGTCGTAGTCTCCTTTTCTGCTATCAGCCGTGAGAGCGCATCGACTTGTCCAAATTCCATGGTCTTGCGATACCAATTTTGAAGTCGTACGCACGAAGTATTAGTGGCCATCGAAGAAGTCCATTTGCACTGTAGGCGGGAATTCCATTTTTATTCCCGAAAATGGCGACAAATGGCTTATGGTCGGTAAGGAAGGTGAGTTGTCTCCCAAGAAGATAGCGGTGGAACTTGCGTACCGCATAGACGAGTGCTAATCCTTCCTTTTCGTTTTATCCATACTTCGTTTCTGCATTCGTGAGGCTTCGGCTGGCATGGCTTATTGCCTTTTCGGTTCCATCAGGAAAACGATACAGAATTACTGCTCCTATTCCGTAGTCGCAGGCATCAGCTGCGACGATGAGTCCCAATTTTGGATCATAGATGGTGAGCAGTAATGGTGACTTTTGAATGCCCTTTGGGATCTATCCTAGTCCGGGGGCACACAAATAAAAGATATTATATTTAACAAATCCACTTGAGACTTACCGAGCGGCTCCTACAGAACAACATGAGACCTAAACAAGAAACGTCATGAAGAAAAGAACGAAAAAATTACATCTGTTGCGGTTGTAAGCAGGCAAAGTTGTGTGCCCTCCTCATCATGTTAGATCCTGGTTATAACATGTCAGGCGGCGGTCAGCATGCGGCATGCAGCTTCACGCGCCCTCCCCACCATGTTAGATCCTGGTTATAACATGTCAGCCGGTGCCCAGCCCGCGGCATGCCTCCATTCCGTCGCTCTCTGTCCGCCGAGACGGTTGTAAACCGCGGCGATTTTTTATTTTTCTTTTATTCGCTCGTTTTCGGTTTCTTTTAGGCTCCAAATCGTTCGACAGGAGCCGCTCGGTAAGTTTCAATTCATTTTGTTGCCTACTTTTTAGTTATGTTCCCACCCCCCCCCCCCCGGACTAGTACAGATCCGTCCTTTGCTTTCTGACATTCCGCAGACCATTGGAATGGGACATTCTTCTTTAGCAAAGCATCAAGTGATGCCCGGATTAGAGGTATATCTTCGACAAATGCTCTGTAGTAATTGATCATTCCGAGCAGAGAGCGCAAGTGAGTAAGGTCTATTGGTGGAGGCATTTCAACGATAGCTCGGATTTTCTCAGGATCCGGTCGACGCCCGTTTTAGTCGATTATGTTGCCGAGGTACCTGATTTTAGGCATCATGAAGTGACATTTTTCGATCCTGACTCGGAAACCGTAGCTGGAGATCCTTTGGAATAATGCTTCCAAATGGTGGCGGTGCTCGTCGCTAGTACTGCCGGTAACAATGACATCGTCCAAATAAGTAGCGACTCCAGGAAGACCGGCAATCATGGTATCAATGATTTGCTGGAAAATCCCTGGGGCAGATTTTACTCCAAACGGCAGTCGATTGTAACGGAATAAACCGCGATGGTTGTTGATCGTTAGCAGTTTCTTTGATTTATCATCCATTTCGATTTGCAGGTAAGCGTCTGCTAGATCCACTTGCGAAAAGAATTGTCCGTCATTGAGCTTCGTGAAGACGTCTTCAATTGTAGGTAGTGGATGTGGCACAAGGGTGTCGTTAAGGCCTGTTGAGAGATCTGCACAGATCCGAATAGTACCGTTGCTTTTCTTCACTACGACGATCGGTGCAGCCCAATTTGAGTGGTCGACGGCTGTTAGTACTCTCTCGCTAAGCAGGCGGTCGAACTCGGCGTTCCTTGCAGGCACTTGTCTCCTCTGCTTGTAAACAGGACGAGCATCAGGCTTGAGAAACAGTTGTGCCTTTGTTCTCGTACAATGTCGAAGTCCCGGGCTGAAGACATCGGCGAACTTGGCTTTTATATGGGATACGGTGTCGTTACGTAGGATCTCTAGAATATTGGTCGCCATTCTGCAGTGATATCGCTCCTTGAATTGACGATACTGCACCATCTGGATGCACCAGTCAAATTCTAGGAGGTCTGTGGACTCTGTAACGTAACATGTTCCGTGTCCATTTGTCGGCCTTTGATGTCGGTCATAGACAGTGAAGTCTGCACTGAAGCATCCAAGGATTTTCATCGGTGAGCCATCTGCCGTTTTTACTAGAATCGTTGAGTCAGCAGTGGTTGGCGATCCGATAGCGTTCCATCGATCGGCTGGATATCATTGTGATGTCGGCTCCCGTATCAAGCTGGAGGCGAATGGTTCGTCCGTTCATTCGCATTTTCAGATAGGTGCGGGCATCGTGCATCGGCACCGCAACCTTCTTGCAACGAAAGTTCCTCCGATTGCGTCGATTCCGGAGCCGAGATTGCGTGGAATCAGAAACTTCGTTGTTGCTGCTGGTGTCCGAACGCGGTTGTCGTTCCCGAGACAGAGGACGCTTTTGGAATGCCACATTCCGCGATGGGTGTCGCTTCTTATTTGAAGTCTTCCGATATGTAGCCTTCACGTTCTTCTGCTCCATTCGACTGTTATCGGACCTCAGGGTGACGAACGTCTCGCATTCATTTATAAAGTCATCCAAAATTGGAGGTGGCTCGTTCCTTTATGCGGTTGAAGTGGTTGAGAAGGCGTAGACGCATCTCGGAGGGATCTGGGATGCGTCCGTGAGGCCAGCGACGAAGACGAGGCATTTTAGGGAGTCGGCATCGACGTCCTTCATAGATGCATCCTCGAACTTCTTCTTTATTGTGTTGCCAAATTCTCGGTACGGCACGTTGAAGCACGTCAGCGGCGGGCACGTCGACTGTAGGAACTCGAATCGGTGGCAAATGAGTGTCCGTTTCGGGCCGAAGAGCTGCACGAGATTCTGGATCGTAGTCGGTAGGTCGATGTCTGCCGGCTTTAGAGGCAGGACGTGTTCGGCGTACGTCTGGTAGGCGGCGTTGTCGAGTTTATCCACGAGAAGATTTCTCTTCCGCTCGTCAGACAGTGTTGATCCACGGTTGTTGATGACAGGCCCATATCGTTGAAACCAGGCATCAAACGTGGACTCGTCATCCTTCTCGTAATTGAAGACGGGTAGATCTCGCACGAGATCACCATACGGATCGTAGACCATGGGAACGGAGCTGGAACTGTCGCAGTAGCTGGCTTCTGGTCCATGATGCGAAGCATTAGTTGTTCCAGAAGTTGGAGTTGCTGAGACTAAGCAGGAAGAATATCGGCTAGCCAGGCTGGAGCTTGCTCGGGCGTTGAAGCAAACTGTCAAGCGATCACTGCCAGTCTACCTATTACACTCCAAACAATAGCAGATGAAAGCGCTGAAGACGAAGCCATACAAAGGATTATGGGATATGTTCGTCAGGACAAATGGCCACACAAGCCTTCCGGCGACGTCATACGTTTTTATGCAGTCCGTCACTCGCTTTCGCTACAGTACGACTGTCTCTTTTTTTGGGCCACGCGTCGTCACCTGTATCACCTGTCGTCCCGTTGATCATCGACTTGCTCGAGCGGGCGCCAGCAGCGTCTCCATTCGTCCCTGTCGCGTGCCAGAGTGGTCCAATGGATCCTCCTCGCTCGAGGGACACGAAGAGCGTCATATCGGTTGTTCAGGGCTTTCACGAAGAAGTCCGACCAACGCGTTGGTGGGCGTCCTGGTGTTCTTTTGACATCCCGCGGAATCCAGTCTGTGACGGCTCTCGTCCAGCGGGTGTCTGCGAATCGCATTACGTGGCCGGCCCACCTAATTTTCGACGACTTGGCCCATGCGACAGCGTCTCTGATCTTCGAACGTCGGCGAAGCCCGGAACTCCAGAGGCCTTCTCTCACTTGCGTGAGTCGTGTCACTCCGAGCATCGTCCTCTCGATTCCACGCTGCGCGACGCTGATCGCGTGTTCATCCTGCTTTCGTATAGCCCAGGTCTCTGAGGCGTATGTTAGGGCAGGAAGAACAATGGAGTCGAATAGGTGGGCACGGAGTCGGACGTTCTTCGTCTTCTTCGCGACTTCTTCGACGCTCTTGAAAGCTCCCCAAGCCGCTCGTTTCCTCCTGCTCAGCTCTGGTGCTAGGTCGTTGGCCATGTTGACTTCGCGACCCAGATACACATAGGTGGAGCATTCGGAGATGTTCGTTCCGTTGAGCGAGAATGGGGCATCAGAAACCTATCCGTTCTTCATGAACATCGTCTTCGTAAGATTCAGCTGCTGTCCAACGCTTCCACATACACGATCGAAGTCGGCCAGCATTCGTTCTGCCTGACTGATGCTCGGTGTAATGAGCACGATGTCGTCAGCGAAGCGAAGATGGTGCAGTTGCCGGCCGTCGACCTTCACTCCCATGTCATCCCATTCTAGTTCGCGCATGACGTTTTCGAGGGTGGCGCTGAAGAGCTTCGGGGATATGGTATCCCCTTGTCGAACCCCTCTCTTCACGTCAATGACGACGTCGTTGTAGAATGGTGAGATCTTGGTCGTGAATCCACTGTACAACTCTCGAAGGACTCTGATCTACTGAGTAGGAATGCCCTGGGTGAGCAGGGCTTCCATGACCGCTTCAGTCTCGACGGAGTCGAATGCCTTCTTCAGGTCAATGAACGTAAGGCACAGCGGCAGCTTGTACTCTCGCGACACTTCGATGAGCTTCGTAATGGTGTGTATGTGGTCGATCGTGCTGAATCCTCTCCGAAATCCTGCCTGCTCGCATGGCTGTCCTTCGTCCAGCGTTCTAGTAATCCTATTTAGGATGACTCGAGTGAACAGCTTGTAGACTACGGACAACAGGCAGATCGGGCGATAGTTGCCAATGTCGTGCACGTCTCCCTTCTTGTACAGCAAGACGGTCTTGCTGGTCTTCCACTGAGATGGAACCTTGCATTCGGACAGGTAGCGTGTGAAGAGCCGCGCCAAGGTGTTGATGAGCGCTGGCGGGAGGTTCTTCAGGTGTTCAGCTCTGATCCTGTCAGGACCGGGTGCTGTACGTTTCTTCACCGACGAGATGGCGTGTCGGATCTCGGAAGGGAGAACAGAGGGGATGACGTATCCATCCTGCGGAAGATGGCGTAGGGGCAGGTGGACGTGGCTATCGAAGAGATCGGAGTAGAAGTCGTGAATGACTTTCTCCATGGTCCTTCTGGAAGAGGTGATGGTTCCGTCAGGACGTCGGAGAGCGGTCATCTTGGTCTTGAAGTTGGCGAAGTTCCGGCGGGCATTGCGGATGCTCAGCCCTGCCTCTGCTGCTTCAGCCAACACTTCCGCCCTCCTCTCCTTGAGATCTTCCTTTATCGCCGCTCTGCATAGCTTTGCAAGCTCGGACGTCAGTTGGTAGTTGCCTGCCGCTCGTGCTGCTCCACGCTGGCGTATCAGCTCGAGAGTTTCCGGAGACAGGCGTCTCTTGGTGGTCTTCAAGCTCTCGGCTCCCTTAGCACTATCGTGGAGATGGTGCACGAAGCGATCGTATTCCTCGTCGACGTTGTCCATGACGGCATCTTCCCAAAAGCCGACAAGAGAGGTGTAGAGATCCCAGTTGATGGTCGTTCTGGGATTCCTCTTCTTGAACTTCGCGGCCTTCTCTCCTTGACGCGAAAAGCGGAACCTCGCGCGAAGGAGGCGGTTGTCCGATCCCGTGTAGAACTTAGGGATAAAGGAGACATCGGTCAGGCAATACTTGCGATTGAAGATGATGTGGTCGATCTCGTTGTGGAACTGGCCACCGGGGGATTCCCAGGTCCATCGTAGGGAGGGAGGCTTCTGGAACTGCGAGTTTCCATGGATGGTCTTGGTCGACATGATAAACTCAGACAGCCTTTCACCTTGCTCGTTCCACTCCAAACCGTGGGTTCCGATGTGAAGTTCTTCCGGCGACCTTCGTGGCCCGATCTTGGCGTTGAAGTCGCCGACGATCACCTTGTAGAAGGTGTGATCTTCCTTATAGAACTTTTCCAGCTCCACGTAGAAGGCCTCGACGTCTTCGTCGTCGTAGTCGGATGTTGGGGCATACGCGACGAACACAGTCAAGGCTGTCACGGAGCCACATCGCTTCAGTCGCAGACGTCCGATTCGGCTTGTCAGAGACTCGTACGAATCGATGTTCATGGCCAAGTGCGTGTTGACGAGGACACCAACGCCGCCTACTCCCCTGCTGTCGCATGTTCCGAGGAACAGTTCTTCTCCGGAGTCGTAGGCGGCGTGTAGGGGGTGGTGTCTTCTCGTCTCGGTCAGTCCGATGACGTCGTACTTGATCTTCCTGGCTTGCATCATCAGGTCCTCGACGGATGCTTCCGACGCATGCGTGCGGGCGTTGTAAGTACAGATCGTCATCCTAGTCCTTCTCAGTTTGCGCAGCCTGGTTAGGCCCTGAGATTTTAGCAGCCTCTCCGTACTCGTCCTTCCCATCGCTGCAGAAATGGGAGCTCTTTCGGGGTCAGGGGAATGAGGCCCTTTAGTGCTGCTGTGTTTGACTTCCATACAAACGGGTAGCTAGTCAGGCTCTGTCGTGCGGGCGAAGAACTCCGGGCAGCCAGCCAGACTGCCCGAAGGGACGGGGCGAGACTTAAGGCGGCCTCGAATCGCCTTACATGTACTCCCAGTCTACCGAGTGCAAGCTTTTGGCCGAGCCGACACAGTTACAATCCGCACAGTCACGGACACATCCACGCACACTGTGCACGAACATGCCGCTCCCACGCACAAGGAACGCATCGACCCAACACAGCAGGAGCAAGGAGTCCATCCCCTGCATCCCACCTGCGTCTCTGGGCAGTACACGGTCGCATTTGGTTCGCGTTTAATTCCCCTATCCACTACCCGGGGACGCGCCACGTGGCCCTGCGACAAGCGGCCCGAGATCCCTCTTAACAAGAGAGCCCGAAGGCTCTCTATCGAGGGAGATCCGTGGACCACGCGTCGTCACTCCGTTAAATCTTCGTTCTCAGGTGCTGTGCTTCTTACACGGCGGACATCCTGGAGCTAGCAGAAAAAGAGACTGTAGCGTTCGCTTTCCAGCTAGAAGCCCTCTGATGCAAACACCTAGAATTCTACCTGTCCCGCTGTATTTCCCGCTGTACAGCTCATTACAGGCTAAACACTGAATCTGGTGTATCACTCCCATTTGAGCGCAATATCCATTTTTTTCCATATGGACAAATCACACAGCTTTCCGCAATACGAGCGCAGCTATAGAGACGGTTACGGATGAGGAGCCGTCTAATGTTGTCTCCAAGGATATTAATTAGGACAGCATCGTTGCAAGCACTGACGTACGGCTGCTGTGACCTGATCCAAAATGAAAGGCAATTGGAGACAGACTTTGTCAACATGCCCATGTCGTTCTCGGTCATTTCGCCGATGTCTTGACACGTACCCATTAAGACTAGCGATTTGAGAGGCCAACATACATGGTTCGCACCCTGTGCACACACCTGTTGCTGTTCTGCACATGTTACAGAGTACAGCACGTTTTACAGCCATAGGATGACCGGATATTGCACGGACTATAATATTTTTGGAGCTGCCTTTGCGGTACCATCTCACATTAAATTCGTCTTTTGATACACTAACTCGAGTGTTCAGATAGGGTAGCCAACCTCGGGTGAACTTGATATACTGATGAGATTGTGTGTTTAGGATATTGAACAACTCATGAATTTCATTTTTTGCGTTTTTATAACATAAACGTTTCTATAACATAGCAATCATCGATATATCGACAGCACATTATGAGACCTCGTTCAAGCACAGGTCTTTCAATTTTGTTCGTAAAGCAGACCACTAAGGTTGGCGTTAGGCGCTCTCCTATCACAAGTCCTCTGCATTGCGAGAAATACTTCCCAGACCACTTGAACAAATAACAATTCAGGAATTCTTGTACTAGAGTTATTATATGCGACTTGCAGAAACCAATTGTAACAATGCCTCCTTCGTGGTCATCAAGCATTTCTGAAAGTGCTTGCAGAGCTGCGTTGTTGCCTACATTGGCGTATAGTGCTGTCACATCAAACGACTCTATCACGCAACTGCATTCGAGCCTTTTTTTCGAGGAACATCTGATGACAGAAGTCTGAAGCTGATATCGACCTCAGCAATTGGTTTCAATTCTTTATAAAAGGATCGCGGTAAGGGGATAGGTGACAGCGTTGTTCGCAGTGACTTTTCGTTTCTACGAAGTTCAGAGTTGCTTCTAGCTTTCGCTCTCTATTGATCCCTGAGAGTATTCAACCCGCCCACAACTTTCGTAACGTTGATGCATTTACCTTCTGCGACAAGGAAAAAGAAGGGCCTAAATCCAAGAAACGCAACGCTTTTGGAGAAAATAGTGCGTTTCCAACAACAGTAACTCCTGTATGATTCGCGACTGGAGTGTGATTATTCGCTGGTGTGACTGGTCTTCCGGCAACCGAGGAACTGCGGCGGAAGATCTGTAGCCTCTCCCATCCTCTACATAAAAAACGATAGGTCGTCAAAAAATCGTCTAATCTAAAAGACTGTGTCCTGCTTTCCAAAATAAGTGTAGGCCTTCTAATAGAATAGAAATGTCTTTTTTCTATTCTATTAGAAGGAGTTTTGGAGAACCGAAAACATTTTGAAAATAAAGACTCCTTGATGGAAAAATTTGCATTAACTGCTTCATGATCTGTTCAAGGAACTTCTGTCGAGTTAAGCAAAGTATCTGTTAACCAAATTTCAAAAAAGACTCCATCGCTGTTTTTCTACAAACCATTCTACCTTTCTTGTGGAAAATGTTACTGAATACCTTACCGTCACTGACAGCGCGACAGCGAGTAGAAGCAGCTTGTGTGGTTGAGTACCTAATCAAGGGAGCGAATAGAATTCAACAAAGAAATATGGATAGCTCTGAAACTGCTCTTGAAGATACAACAGTTGGAAATTAGATTCAATATAGATTTCGTCAATTCGTAGAGCTACAACCACTCCATTAATAGTGCTGGCCAACAGGTCATGTAATAGATTTTTGAGCCGGGATGGCTTCGCGTAGAACAGAAGTAATTCAGAGTGGTGATGGTATGATGGCTGCCTACAACGTGCTTAACAAATAGACATCGGCGTAAAGCGGTCTATTGGAGCAGTCGAATATGGAGGTAAACACGATCTATTTAAACAGCACAGTACCGGACGCGTCTTTTGAATAGACGCCGAAAAACCGCACTTTTGCGGTTTTTGCGTGTTTTTGCTATAACTCGCCAAAAAGTCATCCGTTAAAAACCAAGAGTACGTTTGAGCTTAGGAGATCGAACCCTATCGTCTGGTATATACATTTCATATGAAAGATCAAAAATGGCCAAAACTGAAAACTTGCGCTCCATTGAGAAGGCCGGCCGAGTTGTCGGCCGCAAAGCGTCAAAAACCGTTGCATGCTCACAATTCCTTTCATTTAAGATTTTTTGAGAAACGGTTGGTACCGTTAGATTTGTCTCCTCGAGATAGATACAACCGTTATACAGCTTCGCCGGTGGCGATGTCCGTTCCTCCACGTGGTGCCTCTGGAAACTGCTCCCTCTGGGAGCTAAGCTAATCGCGGACATTCGATTGCAGGCGACAGGCCCTTGTGACAGGCCGGCCTACGAAGACCCATGTCACATCACATGGTTGATGACGCTTAAGAAATCTCGTGATAGTGCTACGGCGTCCGCGGGAGCCGACGCGCACTCGCAGAGCCCGGCGAGTGTGAGAAGTATGCGAGGGTCCCTGATGCGAGGACGGCATCGGGGGGCAACTGAGCTAGTCCGAAAGTCCCGCAATGTAGGCAAGACCCGCGTAGCAACGTTGAATGTGGGTACGTTGACGGGCCGCTCGTGAGAGTTGGTAGAAGCACTGGAGCGTAGAAGAGTTGATTTCTGTGCGGTGCAGGAGACGAGGTGGTCCTGCCGCAAGTCAAGGGACATAGGACGAGGCTTCAAGGCCGTTCTATGTGGAAGTCCCAGGACCACCAGCGGTGTTGGTATGATCGTCTCCGAACGTTTCCGTGACGCGATTGCAAGCGTAGAACGTTTCGATGAACGCTTGATGAAGATTGTTGTCGCCGTAGAACAGCGACGATGTCATTTCTTTTCTGCATATGCTCCGCAGACAGGATTTCCGAGCAAACCAAGGACGAGTTCTGGTCCCTGCTTGATGAGAAGACAGCGGAAGTACCGTCACAAGATATGGTTGTTGTGGCAGGTGACCTTAATGGTCACGTCGGAGCAACGAAAGACGGCTACAACTGTCATGGTGGTTTTGGATATGGGTCGCGCAACGCCGATGGTGAGCGTATACTTGAGTATGCAGACTCACATGACCTCACCGTCGTGAACACCAAATTTAGAAAGCGTGACTCCCACCTCATCTCGTTTTATAGCGGGAACGCCAAAACACAGATTGACTATGTCTTTCTTAGGCGTCGCGACCAAGGTCTTGTCACAGATGCGAAGACCGTGCCGTACGAGACGGTTGCCACGCAACACCGCCCACTGATCTGCTCGCTGAAGATCACACCCCCGAGATGTAAACATGTGGAGCGATGCGGGTCGGCTAGAATCAAATGGTGGCGACTGAAAGAGAAGGAAGCGGCAGTTATTTCTCGCATTCGGTTGCCGACGGTGACAACTGTCGACGAAACCTGGAAGGATACTACCGATGCGATAACTCGGGCTGCACGCTTCGAACTTGGCACAACGAAGCCTGGACGACGCTGGGTCGACAAGCAGGCATGGCTGTGGACTAACGATGTCAAAGAAAAAGTCCGAGAAAAGAAACGGCTCTATCACGTATTTATCGGTGATAAAACAGTTCACAATTGGCGGAATTATCGAGAAGCGAAAAAAGCGGCAAAGAAGGCAGTGGCTGCTGCTAAAGCCCCATACTACGCTGAAGTCAGCGAAACACTGGAAAAGCGCGATGGTGAGCGTTATCTTTACCGACTCGCCAAAGCTCGCTGTCGCCAAGCAGAAGACATCGAGAAGTTCTTTGGCATTAACGACGAGAACGGTCACCTTCTGATGAATCGTAAGAGGGCTGTGAAGCGATGGCACGACTACTTCGAGGTAATCTCGAATGTTGAGTTTGACCATCCTGCTATTCCTTTTGCATCTCCTTTATACGGTCCGGTTCAGAAGATCACAGTGAGCGAAACCGAAGCAGCCCTGAGGAAGATGAAGTCAGGCAAAGCCACTGGTCCCGATGACCTGCCAGCCGACCCGTGGAAGTCGAAGGGCTGGTGCCCTGCTGACGGGCTGACAGAGTTTTTCAATTAGGTTGTTGCTGAGAAGAAAGTGCCCGAGAGCTGGCAGCAAAGCACGACCATCCCGACTTGGAAGAAGAAGGGCAGTCCTGCGGACTGCGCTAGTTACCGTCCAATTCGCCTTCTTTCGCACACCATGAAAATCTTTGAGCGAATTGTCGACGGGCGTATCCGGGATGTCGTACAGCTTTCCACGAATCAGTGTGGTTTCGTCTCTGGCTGTGGCACCGTTGATGCCATTCACGCCGTACGTCTTCTGCTAGAGAAGCACCGCGAGAAACAGAAACCGGTGCATTTTGCCTTCCTGGACTTGGAGAAGGCCTTCGACCGCGTTCCGCGAGAAGTTATATGGTACGCGTTGCGGCAACATGGTATCCCCGAAGAGCTTATTGAGTGGGTGCGCATTCTGTACTCTTGCCCAAGGACTCGAGTGCGAGCGCCAGCGGGCACCTCGATGGAATTTCCCATCTCTGTAGGGGTGCACCAGGGATCTGCGCTATCCCCTCTGCTCTTCGTGGTCGTGATGGATGCGATCTCACGAGATCTCCAGATGGCGGCACCTTGGACGCTGCTCTATGCTGACGACGTCATGCTTGCCTGCGAAGATAAAACCGAACTCGAGCGACAGGCACAGGCGTGGTGCGATCGCTTGGCATTGTTCGGTCTCAGGCTAAACGTCAAAAAGACGACGTACTTGACGACGGATGTGGTTGAGCACGGATCTATTAAGATCAATGGTACTGAGCTCTCACGAGTTACATCTTTCAAGTATCTCGGATCAGCGATCACGTCCGATGGCAGCCTAAAGTTGGAGGTGAACGCACGTGTGAATGCCGCCTGGTCCAAATGGCGCTCACTGACTGGGGTGCTTTGCGAAAGGACCATACCTGAGCACCTCAAGTCGAAGGTTTATAGAACAGTCGTTCGCCCAGTAGCGACGTACGGTGCTGAGTGCTGGCCCGTGACGAAGGAAACTGAAAGCCGCTTCAGTGTAATGGAGACGAAAATGCTACGGTGGACGGCTGGAGTTACGCGTTATGACCGCGTTCGCAACGACGCCATACGACAGAGGTTCGGTGTCTCCCCGATAGCCGAGAATCTGCGCGAAGCTCGTCTTCGATGGTGCGGCCACGTCCTTCGCGCTAATGACGACACCGTCCGGAAGATAGGCCTGAACCTTGAGGTCCCTGGAAAGCGGCCCTTGGGACGCCCGAAGCAACGTTGGCTAGATACGTTGCATATGGACTTAAAGATGGCTGGTGTGCACCCTGATCAAGCGTTTGATCGGAGAATTGGCGTCACCACACCAGAAGTGCGGACCCCGCCACCAAGCGGGACAGACGCTAATGAAAACGATGATGATGACGATGTGTATACAGCTTCGCCAAACCACCGCATTTTCGCAGAGGGTGGCCAAAGATGACTGGAGCCCACTTTTCGCTATTGGAGAAGGTTATATTCCAGGACTTGCATGTTCTAGGAGCATCTCAAGCATGCCGTAAAGTGTTTTGCCATGCCAGGAATCCCCTGAGAGCGCGCCGTGCACAATGCATATAGGACCGAACCTATCGATCGAGAGGGGGGGGGGGGCGACAGTTTGTAGAGTGAGCACTTAGAGTTTTATGAGAAGTTCTTAGTCGCCCTACTCAGAAATTGCTGTACTCTGCTCCGGCGAGACTTTGGAGTGCGCTGTGCACAACGTATATAGGATCGAACCTATCAATCGACTGGGCGCGACAGCTCGCAAATTGCACGCGCGGGCGTGTTCGGAGCGCGATAACTCTGTCGGCTTCCAATATTTCTGGCTGGAACGTGTGGATTCCGCAGGCAGTAATACGCTTTAGTAAAGCGCCAAAGCATAGCAAATTATCTTTCGAATTGGCAAGGTTACGACGGTGCGATAGTGCAGGTTGGGCAAGTGTGATACGAATTTTTCAGATTTCGGTCGACCGCTGCGGGTACACGAGGCGAGCTGACATCATGCAAACTCGCGTACGAGCAAAGCACCGAAGACACTTTACGATGATCTGCTCCTAACTCTCCAACTGCCTAAACCGCCTAGGCCCCATCTGCCATTTTCGAGAGGCGGAGGGCGACGGCGAGGTTCCTTTCGCCCTTACGAATCAGCAGTTTTTGACACGATAGATGGTACCGTTCTATTCAGCTCGAATGGTGTCAATCTTGTCCAATTCCGGGAAAATCGATTTTTTGAGAATTTCCCTCGAGGACGAGTGCGCTCTTCGGCGAGCCTGCCCGGACGATGACGTCATCGAAAGTCGACGATTTCAAAAGTTTCCAAATTTTCTGATCCAAACTTCGTTCAAATTCATCTAGGGGTTATTTGGTGCGTTAATTACGAATCCAATATCCGTTTTTGAAAATTCCGCCAACTTTGGTAGGTTTTGGATTTCCTTCTGGATAACTGAGGTGGTCGGGACAGGAACACCGATTTTGTTCAAACTTCCTCTAAGAGAAGGGGTTATTCAGGGTGCCGAATACGATGCCGAAGTCCATTTGGCCGATTTTGGCAGGAGACCACCCGTACCGATAACTGAGGGTGGTCAGTGATCCTGACCCTACCAACCTCAAACGGCTGCAACACGCCAAAATCGGCGCAATTTTCAAAAACGAACATCGGATTCGTAACCAGCGCACCAAGTAGATGATTTTGAACGACGTTTGGACAAGAGCATTTGGCAGTTTTCGAAATCGTCGACCTTCGATGTTGTCATCGAAGAGCGAGCGCCCTCGCTCTCATGGGAAATTGTCAAAAAATCGATTTTTCTGAAAATGGTCGTGATTGGCACCGTTCGATAGAGCTTTCCGAGCTGAACAAAGTGGTACTATCTCTTGTGTCAAAAACTCAAATGTGGGCGAGTAAGGGCGAAAGAATCTTCACCGCTGCCCTACGCAGCTCTAAAATGGCAGCTGGGACTAAGGCAGTTTAGGCAGCTGGAGAGTAATGGGCACTTCATCGTAAAGTACCTTAGATAGTTTGCTAGTCTATGCATTCGTAGGTCGCTAGCTGATTGCGTGTTCCTACAGTGGTCGACTGAAAACGGAAAAAATCGTGTCACACAAGGTTAACCAGCATATTCGCACCGTCGTAACTTTGCCCTGCCCATTCATACGCTAAATTGCTATGTTTTAGTACAGAGCTTTCTACTGCTTACAAAATGCACAAGTTTCTTCACAAAAGATTCAAACGTGACAGTGTTGTTGCGCTCAGAGCACGCCCGTGCGTCAAATTTAGCACAACAACGGTCGATGTTCTCCGCGCTCTTAATCGCCCAGATTTGTGTTACTTGCTGCTCGCAGTAACACCATTAAGTTCACCACCAAAAGCTCTATCGAACGGTATCAGACTAGGCCCGGCTGAATAATATCGATTTTCGATGACGTCATTGTCCTTCTATCGCGGCCTTGAGCCGTCTCGCCTTGATGCGAAACTGTCAAAGTAGATATTTCCAGAATTGGTCGAGATTAATAACATTCGATAGAGCTTCTCGAGCTGAACAGAGTGGTACCATTGAGAGCGTCGAGAACTCGAATGTGGGCGAGTAAGGGCGGAAGGAACTTCGCCGTCGCCCTCCGAGGCTCCAAAATGGCAGACTGTGCTAAAGCAGTTTAGGAATCTGGAGAGCTGCGAGCACGTCGTCGTAAAATGCATTCGGTGCTTTACTCGTCCGCAAGTTCTCATGCCGTTACCTCGCCTCGTGCATCCTGCAGCGGTCGACCGAAATCTGAAAAAATCGTATCACACATGCCCAAGCTGCACTATCGCACCGCCGTAACCTTGCCATTTCGTAACATAATTTGCTATGCTTTGGCGCTTTACTGGAACATAATATTGCCTACGGAATCCACACGTTTCGGTCTGAACGATTGGAAGCTGACAGAGTTATCGTCGCTCCGAACAGAGTTATCGCGCTTCGCCCGCGCGTGCAATTTAGCACAACAACGGTCTATGTTCTCCGTGCTCTTACTCGCCCACATAACAGTTCTCGCCACTCATAATAACACCACTCAATTCAGCACGAAAAGCTCCATGAAACAGTATCAAACTCGATCAATTTCGGAAACATCGTTTTTCGATGACGTCTTCGTCCATCTGGCGCGGCCTAGCGGCCGTCTTCGATGAGAAGCTGTCAAAAAATCGTTGTTTTCAAAATTGGTCGAAATTGACACCGTTCGATAAGGCTTTTCGAGCTAAACAGAATGGTGCCCTGGATGGGGCTCGAAAGCTCGAACGTGGGCGAGCAAGAGCGGAAGAAGCTTCACCTCTGCCCTCCGCCTCTCGAAAATGGCAGATGGGGCTAAGGCGGTTTAGGCAGCTGGAGAATTAGGAGCAGATCATCGTAAAGTGTCTTCGGTGCTTTGCTCGTACGCGAGTTTGCATGCCGTCAGCTCGCCTCGTGTACCCGCAGCGGTCGACCGAAATCTGAAAAAATCGTATCACACATGCCCAACCTGCACTATCGCACCGTCGTAACCTTGCCAATTCGAAAGATAATTTGCTATGCTTTGGCGCTTTACTAGAGCGTATTACTGTCTGCGGAATCCACACGTTCCAGCCAGAAAGATTGGATGCTGACAAAGTTGTTGCGCTCCGAACACGGTCACGCGTACAATTTGCGAGCTGTCGCGCCCAGTCGATTGATAGGTTCGATCCTATATACGTTGCGCACAGCGCACTCCAAAGTCTCGCCGGAGCAGAGTACAGCAATTTCTGAGTAGGGAGACTAAGAATTTCTCATAAAACTCCCTAAGTGCTCACTCTACAACCTGACGCCCCCCCCCCCCCTGGATTGATAGGATCGGTCCTATATGCATTGTGCACGGCGCGCTCTCAGGGGATTCCTGGCATGGCAAAACACCTTACGCCATGCTTGAGATGCTCCTAGAACATGCAAGTCCTGGAATATAAGCTTCTACAATAGCAAAAAGTCTGCTCCAGTCATCTTTGACCACCTCTGCGAAAAAGCGGTGGTTTGGCGAAGTTGTGTATACGGTTGTGTAGACCTCGAGGAGGCAAATCGAACGGTACCAATGGTTTCTCAAAATACCTTAAATTAAAGGAATTGTGAGCATGCAACTGTTTTTGACGCTTTGCGGCCGACAACTCGTCCGCGGCCGGCCTTCTCAATCGAGCGCAAGTTTTCAGTTTTGACCATTTTTGATCTTTCGTATGAAACGTATATACCATACGATAGAGCTCGATCTTCTGAGCTCAAATGTACTCTTGGTTTTTCAAATAAATGACTTTGGCGAGTTATAGAGACGCAAAAACCGCAAAAGTGCGGTTTCTTCGGCGTCTATTCAAAAGACGCGTCCGGTACTGTATCTTGCCCAGTTTGCCTTTCTAACGAATAAACTTAAAAAAAGCATATGCCTCCAATGACACTTTATGGAACATACCTGCTCCTAATGTGCCATTGGAGGCATATAAGCAATTTCACTCCTGGCTGCCAACTCTTCTTTAAAGAACACGTCGTTTTTAGCCCTTGCTCCTGTGACATATTCACGTCCAAATAATTGTAGGTACGGTGTGTGTGTGTGTCCACATTAGAACGCTGAAAGAAATAAAAGTGATTCATGAATCATCTTGCGCCGCTTCTGTTTTTCTTCCTTCTATTCTGCGAAACATCTTCTTTAAGAGCAACAGATATTTATTCTCCTAAGCAAAATTATTCACAGAGAGTTTGATACTCTACGGATGAATGAAATCTTAGTAAGGTCTAATACTGCCTTCCAGTCTGCACGTCTCTGTAAGCGAACTCTCCATCTTTTCTGAGAAAAGTCTGATTGTTCGTTGCTTTTACTCGCCATCGTGACATGCGCTATAGCTGCTGAAAAGAAAGGTAAGATTAACTGTGCTACCAGTTTCCTATGTGGAAGACGTTAGCGGTCCGACAGTATCAAATTGCTCAGCGTTACTGCTGTACCTGATAAGGATAAGGATAAAAGGATAAAGGACGGCGTTACTCAATCCCTTTTTAGGATGCGCCAGCGCATTCTACTTCTACAGGATGTCGTGGAGGCGACATGAATGTGTGTTTGGCCATACAATGACTTGCGGTGGCCAGCCGAAGAACAAGCCAGCGCTTTGTCTTCCCAGACACGTCTGGTACCAATTCATCGACGCCGGAGGGATGGAAGGCTTAGTTGGCCTGGGCGGAAAACCCGAACCAGGAACCCGGTATCGGGTGCACGCGACTGTCGGCGCCTCCTCCGACTGCGTTACACGCTCCCTCGTGCACTTGGTACTAAATAAAAAACTCGTACGGAATCTACTGGACACATCGCAGCGAAAATTTTTCACCTGTGAGTGACTTTGTGCCGAAAAATTTAATTGTGACAACTCACTGTTCTGAGATTGCTTTTCTTTCAAGAAACCGTCTTACAGCTTATAACAAGCTATTTACTTACTCACTGTGATACTTTGATGGTCTCTTTGTCGGGTATCGCGGTTTAATATCAAAGGATATATATATATATATATATATAGGGATATATATAAGGATATATATAAGGATATATATATATATATATATATATAGTTGACATATATGTGTAGCTGACAGTGTTATTGACTTAGGATTTTTGTCTTACAAAAGGCCGGATTTCTCCGAGCATTACAAAGATATTCGCAGGAGGGCGTATGCACGCACATGCAAAATTTTCAAGGGTCAATTTTCAAGGTTTTTCCACGAAGAACAAGGATGTACTTCTCAAAGTTTACAAAATATATGTTAGACCAATTCTAGTATGTGGCACTACAGTCTTCTCCCATGGAAGAAAAAGGATATAGAAGCGATTGAAGAGATTCAAAATAATTTTACCAGAAAGATTATGATAAGATACGTTGGATTTTTCTACTCTCGCATTTTTTCCTAGATCTGGAATTAGGAACAAATTTCTTGGAATTCACACTCTGAAAAGTCGTGGAAAATTGAGGGATGTATGATATTTAAAATAATTTCTGGAATGCGTTATGTGGACGGTACAGCTTTCTATAAAACAGTGCTGTCTATAACCGGGGGTAGCGATGTCAAATTGAGTAACGGAGAGCAGACGCGATTGAAATCAGCGGAAAGCACAGAGCGTCAAGAAAACTTGACAATTAGTAGAGTGGGTGGAGCTGGGAAATCGTATATCTGTTTCGCTTTGAGAATTATAGTCGAATATACATGCGAAATGCATTCAACCGCAGATGTGTTTTGATAAGCCAAGCCAGAGCCAGCCAGGAATCTACTGGACGACATCGCAGCGAAAGTTTTTCACCTATGAGTGACTTTGCGTCGAAAAATTTAATTGTGACAACTCACTGTTGTTTGTTTGGGTCTTGTAAAGGAAACCGACCTTTAAATGAGTCGCCATAAGGGGTTTAACTTTGAACATATACAGCGTGCATCATCACAGTGGCTAAATTAAGCGGTATTTAAGTTCAGTGGACTGAATGTATCAGGTGCAACGCTGTTAGAGGATGCTCTTATTTTTCTTTTCATCTGGGTAAAATCGCTGTCTACTAGAGAGATTCCCTTCGTGGCACTCCGTTGTGTGCTGGTTACACCAAAAATGCATTTTACTCTAGACTGAATTCCACTTGAAAATTAAATTCATAGTCTTCAGCGATCATGGGTGGGGCCATCCAGCTTTTTGCTGATGTACTTCTTACAGGCATTTTACTCCAGACTGATTTCCACTTGAAAATTAAATTCATAGTCTTCTGCGATCATGCGTGGGGACCATCCAGCTTTTTGCTGATGTACTTCTTATAGGATCCAGAGCACTTATCATCTGATGTGGTGAGCGCGTTCCATAATCTGAATGATTCTGCAGTGCTGAAGTATTGCCGGCAACTAGATAGATGAAGGACAGTATGGTTTACTCAATCAGCAGCAACTATCTAGTCATTGATTACGATTTGTGGCTGTAGTCCCTCTTCTGCTGGTAGAATCACCTCTCAATACACACAGAATGAAGCGGTTATTAGCACGTGAACCTCGGACCCGACGTCAGGTCGAAATACACACCACAAGTCAGGTTCGAGCAATATTCCTATGGTTAGCTCGTTCATTAAGATGGATGAGTCGAAGAAGAAGGATGTGCGTGGTCCTGCAACGATCTTCAGTGCTATGGGGAAACTTGTCCAATTCTTGGCGGTCAACGGGGGTATGCTGAAAAACGGTTTTGAGACGTTACCACTGTTACAATGCAGTTATTTTAGAGCGGATTATAGGTTCTTAGTTTTTAACCCCTTCTCTTTGGGGAGGGGTAACGGTAACAACAGCTTAGATATTGTGGAAGCCAGTTCGTTCACTCTGTTATCCCTCGTGCACGGCTGTGGGTTGTATTGTATGTATTTGCACAACAGGTTTGCTTAGATGACGCAATTGCAAAAGACGCAGGGAACCCTTACTGGTCAGCATGCCGTTGCACTACTCTCTTCACGTTCTCTTATTATGATCACATCAGTTTGGACTACCACTCACCTCTCTTTAACTATTAGGTTGTAACGAATTAAATGGCACTGGCTCGCGCCATTTTCTGGCACGTCTTTACGCGTTTGATCAGGAACAAACCGTAACATGTGGCACATCATTTAGAAGCGCAAACTTTGCTCTACCGGTGAGTACCAAATTTTCTATGTAAAAGTGGGGAAACTTTAGAGTTTATTGACTTTTTTGCAGATGGACAAAAGGGTAATCCGAGGCATTTACTTGTATGAATTCAAGCTGGACACTACAGCTAAGGAGGCGGACGAGAAGATCAACGCCGCATTCGGTCAAGGATGTTCCACAATTCGGACGGCGTATCGTTGGTATCAGAAGTTCCGGATTGGAGATGAGAGCTTGGAAGAACATGAAGGTCGTGGGAGGCATAGTGATGTTGATGAGGACAAGCTGAGAGATGTGGTAGAGGAGGATCCACACAAAGGTACCAGGGAGATAGCGAAGGTTCTTGGCGTCAGTCACAACACAGCTGCCCGGCATCTGAAGGAAATTGGAAAGACCAAAAAGCTGGAAAGATGGGTGCCTCACGAGCTGTCTGAGGAGCAAAGAAACCGACGATATGAGATCTCGTCCGCACTGCATCTACGGAACGAAACGGACCCATCCCTTGATCGCATCGTAACCTGTGACGAGAAGTGGATAATGTACGACAACAGGCGACGATCGGCACAGTGAGTGGACAGCGATGAGAGCCCCAAGGTTTTTGCGAAGCCGGAATTGCACCAAAAGAAAGTAATGGTGACAGTATGGTGGTGTTCGCTGGGATTTATTCGCCACAGCTTCCTCCCTCCCTGACTTCTGATTTTTATGCTACTGGGATAAAAAAGATTGTGTCACGTTGGCAAAGATGTGTAGAATCAGGTTTTTATTTCGATCAGTAAACTTGCCTACAAGCCGAGATATTGACTGTTTAAATTTACAGTGGTTCAGTGCCATTTATTTCGTTACAACCTAATATAACTACCCTGGATGTGCACAGTCTTGGTTATGGAGGTTTTCATGCATTTAAGCCAACATAAATCAGCATGGCACTGCAGAACACTTTCCTTCTTCACCGCAGTCCTATCAGTGGAACTTGAGCGCACTACTGTTTCCTCTAAAATAAAGCATATAAGGCCCAGCGGATACGTTTATCCATGAGCGGCGGGTGACGATGTGGTCTTGAAGCGGGAATGAACCACTGATAGACGAGCTCGGCTAGGTATGATGTGCTTTATTTGTGTACTTTGTTTAGTTATTCTATCAACCAATTAGTATTATATTAATGATTATATCCACGGATCTCCCTCGATAGAGAGCCTTCGGGCTCTCTTGTTAAGAGGGATCTCGGGCCGCTTGTCGCAGGGCCACGTGGCGCGTCCCCGGGTGGTGGATAGGGGAATTAAACGCGAACCAAATGCGACCGTGTACTGCCCAGAGACGCAGGTGGGATGCAGGGGATGGACTCCTTGCTCTTGCTGTGTCGGGTCGATGCGTTCCTTGTGCGTGGGAGCGGCATGTTCGTGCACAGTGTGCGTGGATGTGTCCGTGACTGTGCGGATTGTAACTGTGTCGGCTCGGCCAAAAGCTTGCACTCGGTAGACTGGGAGTACATGTAAGGCGATTCGAGGCCGCCTTAAGTCTCGCCCCGTCCCTTCGGGCAGTCTGGCTGGCTGCCCGGAGTACCCCGCCCGCACGACAGAGCCTGACTAGCTACCCGTGTTGTATTGCAGTCAAACACAGCAGCACTAAAGGGCCTCATTCCCCTGACCCCGAAAGAGCCCCCATTTCTGCAGCGATGGGAAGGACGAGTACGGAGAGGCTGCTAAAATCTCAGGGCCTAACCAGGCTGCGCAAACTGAGAAGGACTAGGATGACGATCTGTACTTACAACGCCCGCACGCTTGCGTCGGAAGCATCCGTCGAGGACCTGATGATGCAAGCCAGGAAGATTAAGTACGACGTCATCGGACTGACCGAGACGAGAAGACACCACCCCCTACACGCCGCCTACGACTCCGGAGAAGAACTGTTCCTCGGAACATGCGACAGCAGGGGAGTAGGCGGCGTTGGTGTCCTCGTCAACACGCACTTGGCCATGAACATCGATTCGTACGAGTCTCTGACAAGCCGAATCGGACGTCTGCGACTGAAGCGATGTGGCTCCGTGACAGCCTTGACTGTGTTCGTCGCGTATGCCCCAACATCCGACTACGACGACGAAGACGTCGAGGCCTTCTACGTGGAGCTGGAAAAGTTCTATAAGGAAGATCACACCTTCTACAAGGTGATCGTCGGCGACTTCAACGCCAAGATCGGGCCACGAAGGTCGCCGGAAGAACTTCACATCGGAACCCACGGTTTGGAGTGGAACGAGCAAGGTGAAAGGCTGTCTGAGTTTATCATGTCAACCAAGACCATCCATGGAAACTCGCAGTTCCAGAAGCCTCCCTCCCTACGATGGACCTGGGAATCCCCCGGTGGCCAGTTCCACAACGAGATCGACCACATCATCTTCAATCGCAAGTATTGCCTGACCGATGTCTCCGTTGTCCCCAAGTTCTACACGGGATCGGACCACCGCCTCCTTCGCGCGAGGTTCCGGTTTTCGCGTCAAGGAGAGAAGGCCGCGAAGTTCAAGAAGAGGAATCCCAGAACGACCATCAACTGGGACCTCTACACCTCTCTTGTCGGCCTTTGGGAAGATGCCGTCATGGACAACGGCGACGAGGAATACGATCGCTTCGTGCACCATCTCCGCGATAGTGCTAAGGGAGCCGAGAGCTTGAAGACCACCAAGAGACGCCTGTCTCCGGAAACTCTCGAGCTGATACGCCAGCGTGGAGCAGCACGAGCGTCAGGCAACTACCAACTGACGTCCGAGCTTGCAAAGCTATGCAGAGCGGCGATAAAGGAAGATCTCAAGGAGAGAAGGGCGGAAGTGTTGGCTGAAGCAGCAGAGGCAGGGCTGAGCATCCGCAATGCCCGCCGGAACTTCGCCAACTTCAAGACCAAGATGACCGCTCTCCGACGTCCTGACGGAACCATCACCTCTTCCAGAAGGACCATGGAGAAAGTCATCCACGACTTCTACTCCGATCTTTTCGATAGCCACGTCCACCTGCCCCCATGCCATCTTCCGCAGGATGGATACGTCGTTCCCTCTGTTCTCCCTTCCGAGATCCGACACGCCATCTCGTCGGTGAAGAAACGTACAGCACCCGGTTCTGACAGGATCAGAACTGAACACCTGAAGAACCTCCCGCCAGCGCTCATCAACACCTTGGCGCGGCTCTTCACACGCTACCTGTCCGAATGCAAGGTTCCATCTCAGTGGAAGACCAGCAAGACCGTTTTGCTGTACAAGAAGGGAGACGTGCACGACGTTGGCAACTATCGCCCGATCTGCCTGTTGTCCGTAGTCTACAAGCTGTTCACTCGAGTCATCCTGAATAGGATTAGTAGAACGCTGGACGAAGGACAGCCATGCGAACAAGCAGGATTTCGGAGAGGATTCAGCACGATCGACCACATACACACCATTACGAAGCTCATCGAAGTGTCGCGAGAGTACAAGCTGCCGCTGTGCCTTACGTTCATTGACCTGAAGAAGGCATTCGACTCCGTCGAGACTGAAGCGGTCATGGAAGCCCTGCTCACCCAGGGCATTCCTACTCAGTAGATCAGAGTCCTTCGAGAGTTGTACAGTGGATTCACGACCAAGATCTCACCATTCTACAACGACGTCGTCATTGACGTGAAGAGAGGGGTTCGACAAGGGGATACCATATCCCCGAAGCTCTTCAGCGCCACCCTCGAAAACGTCATGCGCGAACTAGAATGGGATGACATGGGAGTGAAGGTCGACGGCCGGCAACTGCACCATCTTCGCTTCGCTGACGACATCGTGCTCATAACCCCGAGCATCAGTCAGGCGGAACGAATGCTGGCCGACTTCGATCGTGTATGTGGAAGCGTTGGACTGCAGCTGAATCTTACGAAGACGATGTTCATGAAGAACGGATGGGTTTCTGATGCCCCATTCTCGCTCAACGGAACGAACATCTCCGAATGCTCCAGCTATGTGTATCTGGGTCGCGAAGTCAACATGACCAACGACCTAGCACCAGAGCTGAGCAGGAGGAAACGAGCGGCTTGGGGAGCTTTCAAGAGCGTCGAAGAAGTCGTGAAGAAAACGAAGAACGTCCGACTCCGTGCCCACCTATTCGACTCCACTGTTCTTCCTGCCCTAACATACGCCTCAGAGACCTGGGCTATACGAAAGCAGGATGAACATGCGATCAGCGTCGCGCAGCGTGGAATCGAGAGGACGATGCTCGGAGTGACACGACTCACGCAAGTGAGAGAAGGCCTCCGGAGTTCCGAGCTTCGCCGACGTTCGAAGATCAGAGACGCTGTCGCATGGACCAAGTCGTCGAAAATTAGGTGGGCCGGCCACGTAATGCGATTCGCAGACACCCGCTGGACGAGAGCCGTCACAGATTGGATTCCGCGGGATGTCAAAAGAACACCAGGACGCCCACCAACGCGTTGGTCGGACTTCTTCGTGAAAGCCCTGAACGACCGATATGACGCTCTTCGTGTCCCTCGAGCGAGGAGGATCCATTGGACTACTCTGGCACGCGACAGGGACGAATGGAGACGCTGCTGGCGCCCGCTCGAGCAAGTCGATGATCAACGGGACGACAGGTGATACAGGTGAATGATTATAGATAGATTAAATTGCTATTATTACAGTGTCATGGAGAACTGTAGATGTTTCGCATTACGGTCCTTTTTCACAGTTCTTTGTAAGCGTTACGAAACCTGCGCGGATCGGCTAAAACGATGACTTCTGCTGCCAGCGCAATGAAACTCGATGAGTACTGTACGATTGTATCATCAATTGGGATGTACTGTATAGTCATTAGACGGCAGATTTTGCGCAGTACATTTATATTTTCCTGAAGTAGAATTGCACCGCTTAAACAGCTTGACGCAGCAACTCTTCTGAAACATCAGTGTGGTACGTTGCATTTGATTTGTAAACTTGATTGCCTTGGTGATAAGTGCTACTTCAGTGTTGCGCAACTCTTTCTTGCAAGTGTGCTAGAAGTGAATGTTCTTATATACGAAATATGCAATTCTAAGCATTAGAGTGTTCTCTACTGTCATGAGAGTGGATGGTATGCGGTAATAGTAACCTGTGCTTTGCGTTGTGAACATCTTGCCAATTCTTCCACATTCACGCTACAGGAATTGTTGTTCCTTGCTGCAATAATGGCGAGGCCGTGTGCATCTCTTGGACCGTTAGAGCCGAGTCAGTCGTTGTCTTTGCTTTTATTGATAAGCCTTCTTCCACTACTGCCACGTGTTGCACTGTTATTGGGAGTTTGTTGTAAGCGTAGTGAAGGAACGATATGTTTCCTTTTGGGCGAGAGCAGGAGATTGTGTTCTACCCTGTTGCTGTCCAGGTGAATTTAGTGGGGCACCCTCTGCGAAAAGTAAGGAAGATGATCTGTGATAAGTAGCTTGAGAGGCCAGGAAGAATAGATGAGATAGTGCCTATCAGACTTATATAAAGGTTACTCCAGTGTAGGGGAATCCTCGTTAGAGTGTAAGAATTTCGGTAAACGTTTCTCCTTTGCTTGCTATGGAGATGAATCCTTCTTCTTGTATTATCCGTACAGAACTGTAAACTGCTGACGTCATTAACTTTCTGTGGTATGAGAGAGAGTTCAGTTCCAAAGGGGGCATATAATGATTGTAAGTCATAGTTACGCATAAATACATACAACATACAACATAACACATGAACGCCCTTACATTACCTGGTCCACTGCCTTGGAAAGCTCCGATCATGACGCTGAAGTATTTAAAAAAAATCGTTATCAAACTATGGAGAGGCTGCAGTGGCGCTGCTCGTAATACCCGTTTGAATTTACGCGGTACCCTACCGGCGCGCGCATCGACTCAACCGTGGGGACGCCTGCGGGCTCTAAGTATCGTCCCACGGCCTACTTCTAGTCTCGCCTGTGGTCCGCGTCGGGCGCTTATTTTCTGTTTTCTGTATTTTTATTGTATCTGTAGTTCTGGTGATTTCTATATCTAGGGAGTGGAGGGGGAGAGAGAATCTAGTGATTGCCTCATGTTTTCATAAGGTAGTCACTAGGTTCAATTGAAATGAAGTGCCCCCCCCCCTCCGTTGGGATTGAACCTAAGAGAGTTGCAAGTGTTTTCCGTGCAACTTTTGGTGTCGCTGCATTCGTTGCGAGATTCCATGTAGAAATCGTAGTCTCTTGAAAAATGTTCGGTTTTTGCCTGCAAACATATAATACTTCCTTTAGACGATTCGCGATTGTTGCCATCGTACGATTCTCTTCTCTTTTCTCATTTTCTGATTTTTTCTTTTTTAGAATGTACAGTGTTCATCGTAGCTATTGGTTGCACAGGGTGATGCGGTTCCCTTATTGCTACTACATCTTTAACAGGAACTGGAGTTAGAGATAATTAAGAAAATTAAGAAAGAACTTTCGAAGAGTGTCTTGAGATAGAATAAAAAAAAAGGCGCACCCCGCTCGCGGTCGGTGCGTGCACCTACCGCGAGCGGGGTGCGCCTTTGCGGCATCGCCCTTTCGATGCTCACTCCGCTCAGTCCAATGGAACTTTCCTGGAGAATCTCCAATAACTCCTTTTTGCAACTGGCCATGGTAATGCTGTACTAGCAGTCGAGTATTGTAAGGTAACGAGCCTTCACGGGTTTTGCTGCCTGTCGGTTTGCCGCAAATGTGTGCGGAGGCCTTCATTCATCCGCCATATACCAAAGAACCCGCTACCAAGGCTTATTAACGTCATCATAATGCTCCTCATTAGCTTTATGTGAGAATCCTAAGCTATAAACCAGACCAATGCAAGACAGCATGCGCTTTTATTAGAAAAATGGAAGAACTAGATCGGTTCATAATCATAGGTCCACTTCATAAAAACCTGATTCATTACAGAATTAGTTATAAATGGATTATTATAAACACCTCGTTATTTCGCCTTTGTTTAAACAATGTCGAAAATTCTCTTCGGCATACCATTGGTAAGGTTATAAATAAGAGTTTGCTCTACGCTAAACAGTTCATCAAGTATGGCGTTTTCAAGATCAGGAACCGAAAAATATTTCCATTCTTGAACGCTTTGTGTACAAAAGCGTCAGGTTTGGAAAGCTCCAGAAGTTCGATTTCACTAGCATTAACCTAATCTGTAGTCGAGTGTGATGCTCTTATGGATGCGTTATCATGCTAAAGACGAAAAAAGGTTACGTCTACAAAATTTTGTTAAATATGGCAACAAATGATCTCAGAGCAATCTTCGATAGTCCTCTCTGTTCATCTTACATGATACGAACTCCAACGCAACCTGTTTGTATCCAGAAAACGAAGCTCAGACCAAAAAGCTTTCATCGCCAAACTTGCGCCTTGAGAGCACTCGTTCCTCTCTCCTTACGTCTCTCCAATAGTGTATATCAGAGCCTGTCAGGGTTCCATTCCTTTTCTTCTTTTTCGTTGAAAAATACCACCTAAAAATTAAAAATTTGCTTTCTCTTACATGCCAAGCTAGCTGCTGGCGTATCTAATGTTATTCCAACCCCTGCTCATACGTAGGTCCGAACACGAGCCTAGCAGCCTGATGATGATCAGCCGGTCAAGAGCATCGTTTCGTGGATGAACAAAGTTGATGGGCGATAGGTGGGCTTCTGTTTAGTCTGCGTAGTATCGTCCATTTCAATACTGGGAGGTCCAATGACGTCGGTCGTTCGCGTACTGGGTGCTGCTGAACACCGACCTAGTCAAACGACTCTCATCCTTTTTGGCTAGCTCTCTTGGAGGGCCATCCAATGGTTTTTCTTTGCATATTTCCATGTCCTTCAGTTAGCGATCGATGCAGTTGTGAGACCGCCCTAGTTAAACCACCATCTTCCTGTTTGAAATATCGGCCGCGAAAATAGCATCTGCTTGCTTGAGCCTGTTCGTAATTGGTGCGTCTGGACGTTTTATTAGGCGATAAAATTTATTTTCTTTTCCGTTGCTTTTTTTGAGAACGTAAAAAAACCAGTTGATCTATAATTTCGCACCGGTCCACTTCTATATTTCAATAAAAATTCACGTACCTTGCAGTGATCAGGTTTCCTGTCAAGATTTCCCGTATTTCTGCTAAAAATTCTCATAGTTTTCGTTCAGGAACACAGTGGGGACATTATTGAGCCTTTGCAGGGCGTTCTGTGGTTACTAATGGATAAAGGAAATGATCTATAATTTTAATCTCTGGGATGTATATCCCTCCAGTGTTTGTGCTGTTTCATGGTCTTCGTGCTTACTATACTCTTCTCATTGCTACATTTTTCGCTTCGAAGAGGTTGGGACTACTAGGGAATCCACTTTCTCAGTTGAAATGGAATACCGTCAGAATTTTCAGTCTCAAACAAAGTACTGACACATTCTCATTCTCCTCGAATCCTCCTCGAAGTTAGGAGAATACATCAAGTGCTTTTGCCATTTTGAGCAATTTCGTCGTTCTGTGTGTTACAGTGATACATCAAGGGCACACATGACAATAGGACTCAAACGAAGTAATCCACGTTCGTGCATTCCGACAGCGGTGTTCGGACAAATTTTAAAAGAAAGTGAAGTAAACACCGTCCGAGGGAATTATCCACCTCCCCAGCTCTCGTTCGTAATTTCTGCAGTATGGGAAATACGCCTGGATGCTATGTTCAAATACTACAAATACCAGTAATGGAACAAGGTATCAACGTGATGGGGTTTACATCTTGTGTTTCCAAGTAAAGGTCTCCTGGTGTCATGCGCGGGACCAGTTTAGGCTAGCGAGAAATAAACAACGAAGAAGGTGCTGACTTCGTTTCTCAAATCTATGTGTGTTCCCTTTTACGCAACTGCATGAGTACTGTTGAAAGTCGATGGCTCCGGCTCTGCCGTTAGCACGTGGCCCCAACCTACCCCATGGGTAACCCGAAGCTGCCAAGGCCCGTAACTAGGGGGGGGGGTGTACTGAGTGTACTACTACGATACCCTGCCATGTCCCTTCTGTAGTAGAGACTCTCTCGGTCTGCTCATTCCGTCCCTCCTGAATTGTGTCCCATCAGCCCTAGACCGCAGCTGTACAAGTGCAAAACTGCAAGTCATACTCGTTGCCCCGGAACACACGCTGACACTGCCCACGCGGTGTTCGCGTATGGAACATGGGCGCTGTCCCCTGCGCGAATCTTGCGTGGGGCTTTATAGCAACCAATCTACAATCATACACAACAACAACACCAGATCAACCAGGTAACAACTCGACTCTTCGCACTCTTTCTGTACGCACGCCAGAGAACAACGCAGGTTTGTTGGACGCCAGCAGCAAGACAGAGTGCAGACGAAGGAGATGGAATGTTGTGCAGTGCTTCTTTGCAGTACCGCGCTCCATCTGCCAGCAGTCGGTGTAATGTCTAATCCGAAGTATTCTCCAGGAGAGTTCCATTGGACTGAGCGGAGTGAGCGTCGAAAGGGCAACGCCGCAAAGGCGCACCCCACTCGCGGTCGGTGCACGCGCCGACTGACACGCGATTATGCTTGGGCGCGGACACCCACTCGAGTGCGTGCGCTGCGCACAGGATTGCGCCGGAGACTGACAGACCGCGCCATGGAGCGGTTCATCGTAGTTGACGGCGAGTCTGAACGCCCGCGGTCGGTCAAGAGGCTGGAGAGGTTGGTCGCGAGAAGTACGAGCACGTTTACAAAATCAACTGCACCAATCCTCTTAATTTCCATGACTGTGCCGCCCTTATCGTGATATGTCAAGAAACGGCCACTGCGAACTTCTCGTTTTCTATTGCTGCATAGTAATTATTTTGAGAGGTGATAACAAATTCGCACACGAAGTGTACAGCATGCTCTCGCGTTTTTTGAGTAGACGACGTAAATGTGTACAGATAAATGAATGAGAAGAGAAATGAGAATAGTAAAAAGATTCTCGAGCGGATACAATCTGTTTCACACTAGGAATCGATTTGGAAAGATTAAAACCGGAAAGCTTCTCCAAACTTTTTATTACGTCATGGTAGTGACCGCCAGGAAATCAGCTACAGCATCAGTAGTTGGAAAAAAACTGGTGAAGAAGTTTTGCTGGCTCGAGTCCGACGGAACAGTCGACGACGCCTCTTAGTCTGACGATAAATGATCTCCCCAAGAATTGGATGATACCATATTATTCAATTTCGAGGAATGACCCTATATGGTTTGATTACTATTCGACGCAAATATTTCCGACCTCTCATACAACTTAGACATGAAAGTATCGAGTCTGAAGCCTGCAGTAAGTATAATGAAAAAGTGTTAAAATTTTAATGGTCGTTGAACGATGAAAAAGCAATTCGACGCAAAGTGAGCAACGTGGCAGAGCGAAAGCTGCTTCCTTTGCTTCCGTTAACTCCTCAGAGAGAACTATATTTATCTTTTATAAGTACAACAGAAGCACAACACGCGATATACATATGCAGACAAAGCAGATCATAAAAGAAGCAGGCCTACGACCTGGACCGGTGTCCACTGAGTCGTTGAAAGATGACTATTTGGTGAGAGGTTACGGCTTCATCGTCGGCGTAAAGCTCCGCTCTGGAATAGCAACATGACTCATGCTCAGCTTGCTGCCAGCCGTAAGGCTCGTTACCTTACAATACTCGACTGCTAGTACAGCATTACCATGGCCAGTTGCAAAAAGGAATTATTGGAGATAACAAAAAAACGAAGGAAGACAGGTTTCCATCACGTCCTCTTCAGAGGATGTGTGCTGCTCCCAGAAATAACCGCATCTTCATTCAAATTCGATTCATGAATATTCCCACCATTGATGATATCGAAGTGGTAATTATAGCTTATTCATATGTATAATAACATCGAAAGACTGGAACTTCGCACGCTTCCAATGGCTTGGAGATCCAACGTTGGGAGTCCAGGAACGGAACATCGCCACTTATGCTTCGAAACGAGCACCTTTTAGATTAACCTCCTCGCCATTTCTCTTAGACGGGGCGATTCACTACTATATCAGCAACTTCCTATTCTATCTCGCGCAAGACACTCTTCGAAAGTTCTACGTCAACAACATGCTCTTAGAAGCTAGTTCAAGTCACAAGATGCAAAAAATGTTTGAGGTTCAAAAAGAAAACTAGTCGCTTTCACTGGTTAATAATCTCTAGCTCCAGTTGCTGTTAAAGATGTAGTAACAATGAGGGAACCGCATCACCCTGTGCAACCAATAGCTACGGTGAACATTGTACATTCTAAAAAATAAAAAATGAGAAAAATGAGAAAAAATGAGAAAAGAGAAAAGAATTACGATGGCAACAATCGGAAATTGTTGGCGTCGCTGTTGCTCGACTGCTCTAATGGTCGTGATAGTATTAAATTAGGAGATTGTTCACATCGCAGACCGAATACCCGTCTCTACTTTGCAACGAGCTGAACGACCTCATATATAATAGATCAACTATTTATGGAATTTATCAGGTCTCCCGTCAACGGTGTAGGAGGCATATTGACGAAGAAAATCTTATTCTACCTGGACTACATAGAGGTGACTGAGGACTCGATAGCCTTGAAGACGAGGTTTGGTGGAGAAGGTAGCGCTGATGGAATGCGTTACTATAGCCCTTCGCATGACGATACATTTGTTAGATTCATTCTCGTTACCCACAGATGTAATAATTAAAGAATCAGCTTGGTGCCAATGAATAATTATTGTTAACTCAATCTAGGTAAGATGGCTGAAAATTAAAGATTAGGTAGAACTACCCCATGCACAGACGGTACATTCGATCTTCACGCGTAAGCTGTGGTTATTGTTGTTATTGTTGTTGTTTTGTTACGATTGCATAAGGCAATCCGTTATAAACCAAACACAGAAACAATCACAAAAAAGAGCACAGGGACGAATACATACAAATAGTGAGACAATACTTACAAACAATTATACTATTCAACCAATTTCAGCTCTGGGCAACAAACTTTCAACTCGGCTTCTGAATTGTCTCGGTGTTAGGGGAAACTGAAGGCGCTTAGAGAACTTCGGGTATAAACTACCTGCTCTATAAGTGAAAGACATTGCTCGTAAATTGATTCTCGGCCGAGGTAGCTGTAGCTTAGCAGAGCCACCTCCTGTGTTCGAAGTCTTCATCTTGAAGAATGTACAAGGTCCCAAATCGGTGGTAAAGTATAACAGCTTTTGTACAATACAGATGCCAAAAACCGTGCGGCGAGAATCTAGGGATGGTAGTCCGAGATACTTATTTCTGATTGATGCCTTTGGTACACGTGAGTATTCGAAACTCCCTTCTAAGGAGAAGCTTCCTGGTGAAGTTGTTCTGTACTTTCTCTATAGTATAGATGTCCTTTTTCTTATACGGAGCAAATATGGACACAACTGATTCAACAAGGGGACGTACATAAGTCTTGAATACCTAAGGAGAACAGATTTATTCCTAGTGACTAATGCCTTAAAGATGTTATATGTTCGTAACCGTATTACATATAGCACGTATATGCCTTCCAAAGTCTAGGTTATTGCTATAAGAAAATCCAAATCCTTGACAGAGTCGATTTCGCGTAAAGCACATCCTTCAATGTCGTACCCATAAGAGAAGGTCTCAATGCCAGAACAAAGATGTAAGACTACAGTCTTTTGAGGAGATAGCGACAACTGCCACTTTTTCGCTCAACCAACCATCGAATCTATTGCATTTTGAAGCACACATACATCCTAGAGCCTGCAATAGTTTTATAATTCTTTACGTCAACAGCATACACCTTTCTGATGACGTTGCACTGCTGCATGACATCAGGAATCTCTGCGGTGAAGATTTTGAAAAGCAAAGTGGAAAGGACTCCCCCCTGCGGGACTCCACTGACTACCCGCCTTACACTTGAAAATGAAAAGTCTATTTTGACTTGAAATGTTCGTCCGGTGAGATATTGAGCAATCCATTTAAGAAGAATGGGGTGAAACTTGTATCTCTCCAGTTTGAAAATAAGCTTTTGATGGGACACTCTATCAAATGCTTTTGCGAAGTCTGAGTAAATGACATCGCAACTGCATTTGTTATCAAGCGCCTCTGTCCAATCATTAAAACATTCCAACAAAATGGGCTGAGCAGATCTACAAGGAACAAACCCATGTTGATGCTGATAGATAGTGCTGTTAACAGTAATATGACTCATTAAGTGCTTTTTTATAACCTTCTCAAAAAAGCCTACAGAAACAGATGTGATGGTCACTGGTCGATAGTTTTCAGGATTGATAGCCTGTTCTTTCTTAAGTATAGGAGTGACAAAACAATGCTTCCAACGTTGAGGAATTTTACCATACTTTAGCGACTAACTGTAAAGATAAGCGAGTGGGTCACATATGACGGAGGAAATTTTTTAAAATGAAGCGCAGAGGTATGAAATCAAAGGTAACTGATGAAGAGTTTGCTAATCAAATCATAGAATAGTTCAGCACTAAACCATGGAACATCCTTCATAGGCTCAACTGGACTAGAATCGAGAGGCAGTGGTATTTCGCCGTTATCTGTCTGAAAGCTTTCCTCGAATTAGTTCGCTAACACATTTGCCTTCCCTGTAGCTGAGGTTGTCATGACACCTCCCCCCTTCTAAAGGAGAACAGGCGAGGCTTTTTTCCTTAATCTTCTTATTGACAAACCTGTAAAATTTGGATAGATTTGCAAATTCAATGACTTTTTTCCAAGTAACTGTGGTACTTCCTGAAGAGTGACGTAAATTTTTCACTGAAGTTTCCAAAGGAATTTTAGTTGCCAGCGCGCCTAGTGTCCAGGAACAGGCACTCTCGATCGACTAGTTTTGTGTAAATGTTTGGGCAGAACATCTGATTTTAGTGAAGAAACCTTTTTGAGAGGAACGTGAGTTTCTATGGACGAAACTTTTGACTATAGAAATGAAAAGTTCTATTTTGGGTTAACGCTAGGTATGGAATCGAAGAGCTCCCTCCATCTAACCTGATCTTAGTCTTCACAAACAAAAATATTTACACTGAGAATACACCCTGCGATAAACTGCTGTAGGATCAACAGCTTCACACGGTATATCAAATGTAATGATCACTCATTCCAGGTGGCGAACAAACATCCAAGTTCTCAATGAAGAAATCTTTAGAGCTGGACAAAACTAAATCAAGCAACTACAACCTCTTGCAGGTTGAGTAACGTTTGTGTGAAGTCATGATAATAAACTAGTTCATGTAGAGCAGATGCACCAACTGAGTTGCGCTTGCCGGCAAAGTGGAAGTCAGGAATATTAAAGTCACCTACAATTACAACATGTCAGCTGATAAATCACTTAATACTTTAAAAAGTTGCTCCGTCTTAGCTGCTATGCAGGAAGGCGTCCTGTGAACGATTACCATTCTAAAACATGAGGAGACATATGAAGTGTCACCACAAAGTATTTCCTAACCATCCTCATAAGATTCTTTATAAACCAGAGGGAAAGAAAGCCTATGGTTAACAAGTAGCATTACTCTTCCACGCATTTTATTTGGCCGATCACACCTATATATACCATAGTCTAGAGTTAAGTTGCTCAGTATTGATGGCGACTTAATTGACTTAGCTGACTTAGCCTGAGCCAAGTTTCACAAAAAGCATAAATGTCATATCTGATGCCAAAATTAAGTTAACATAATCTATATTCTTTAAGAGTGACCTAACATTCGCATATAAAACCTTCAAAACGCTATGATAGGACCGGGAAAGCACTTTCAGTTTCCCTGCGTACCGCGACTGGATGAAGCTGAGTGTGGTCTTGTGTATTGCTCACTCGAGCTGTGGACAGTGGAGTTACACCAGGTCTGCTACTACCGTTTCTGGCCTCACGCTCTTCTCCCTCCTTTGTTCTGGAGTGAGTGATTTTCGGAGAAAAACACGTTCTCCAGAATAGAAGCGCAGTCGAGGAGCTCGCATAAAACGTTGAAATACACGGGCAGGTAATACAGCTTTTATGAGGCGGTCATGACCCTGATCTGGTTGTCCAAGACGCTAGACCGAAACTAGGTTACATTCAACACTAAGAAAATCTAGAATATTATACAAGCTTTCATAGTCATGTGATACTCTTTCTCGCGTACTACACATCTTCAATTCGGGCACTCCTCTTATAACAATCGATCGAAGCCTTTCGACTTCCTCAAACGACAGCGGTTGTTTTTCGGAAGCATCAGCTGGTGTACTTTGAAGAATTGGGGTTTCAACCGCGCTTACCGTACACTTATTACTAAGTGCGGTAACTTCATGATTTAATCGATCATTCTCAGCACGAAATGTTCTTGTCTCCCGTGCCATGGCGTCAATTATCTTCCTGTATACAGCTGGAACACGAGCCGACTTAGAGAGTTCGTCGAGCTGGTTCTACAGCTCTTTCGAGAACGAGCTGGTCCAGTCATAGTAGTTGACGCTATGCTGATCCTTTCCATTCCTCGACCGTCGGTAGGTAGTTTAAAACAAAAAATCGAAGAGTCGAACCTGATGCAAGATCGAATATGGCAAACTTCAGCGGGGCAATTGCGGGATTTCCTTATACTCACTTGCAACAACGAGTAACATGACAGCAGATACAAATTGTTAGTGAGTCAGCACGAAATGATAGCCACCAGCGAGACTTGATGCAACCGCTCACCACCAGTGATCGAGGTGAAAGTGAGTTGAGCCGGTTGAGCAAAATAATTGTGATAGACGAGTGGAACAGGGCGCCACGTGCCTGCCTTCTACCACGTAGGTAACCTTACAAGACACGATATCACGGCAGAAGAAGAAAACCAAAGGTAGGCAGTATTCTTCAAGTTATCGCTATGGTGACTGCAATTGATGAGAGTCGACAATTACGGATCCGAAACTCAAAGAAATTGCTAAATACGTGTATCGAAAACTAGCGCATTTAAGGGAGAACGCGCTCTCGAAGAAAGCAGAAAAATGCAGATACCGTTTCCGAGAATAGCACAAGGCTGGCTAGAGGTTCTTTGATAAGTCTGACATTATACTTGTTGAGGCAGGAATTTGGTATTACACGGCAGAGAAGCGACGCATACAGGGCAGAATTTCGACTGCCTGGGCGAGTTCACGTGTGTATAAGCCATCTTCTTTAATTTACGGATCTGTTTAAAAACGATTTTTAGCTCAACAACCACTGCAAAACGGACATATGTGGTGCATCGTCGTGCTCGCTTGCCTGCAATTGCAACGGCGACACTAGAAGCGAGATTTCCTGCCCCCACGTCCACACCGATGTTTTGTGTGTGCTCCCAGAAGTAGGCATGGTTGGAACAGATCTGAGCGAAGACGCAGCTTTACAAAAGAGTATGTAATTTTCAAATCGTTTTACGACGACTGAAGCGGCGAACCTTAACTACCATGCACTCGCTGCTCTTTAAAAAAACTAAAGCCATGACAGAAACAGAGCTGATTCAGATCGCAACTCGAACGATTTTGAACATAAAGCTGGAGCCACTCTGTGCTAGAGAAAGAATTTCGTGCAGAGAATCGATGCTGTTTGTTATAAAGACTTATCCTTGAAAAAGAAGAAGTCCTTCAATACTATTATCACAGATAATGGCTGCTATACGAGCTGATTCGCTCTTCGGTATAGGGATTGCGCCAGCTAATGATGGTGTAGTAGAACAATTGGAAAGAATGCACAATGAGTACTATAATGGGCAAGCAGAACTAAGAAGGCCATAGTCCGCAGAGCTGAGCTGAGAATTTTCAGAAAGCTTTGCTTAAAAAATGTGTCGCCCATAATGAGCTAAAGAGCGTCTTACTCAAACAGCGGAATGAAAACATACCATACTGCTCGATCTGCTTCCTCTTGCAGCCGGATGATGAAGAGGTGTCCACAAGCGTTGAACGAATCTAACGTTGATTGAAAACTGAATGAGCGTTGTGTAATATATGTAATATATGTTGTGTATTGCTCATGACACAACGTCAACGCTGGCTGTGCTGCGGGCCGTGAACCCGCAGACAAGACGAGACCACAGATGCCACATATCTGCAGAATTTACTGCCAAATTAAACGAAGGATACGCCCAGTCATGAAAGGCATAAATGCTACGACCTGGTCATCTTGTCAGTCAATCGTCACTTCTATTGTTATTACATGCCATTTTTGTTCATTATCTGTTATAATGGATAAACCTTTGTAATACTGTTTCTCTAGTCTATTCCATAAAGCCTAGTTGACCTCCACTTCGAGGAACTTGAAGGAAAAAGACACTAGACCAAGACGCAAAACCCACGGAGAAGAGAGAGTATACCGACACATTACTTGCTTGCATGCCCACAAGTTTTGCCTCTATAAATAAACACTGTTATGGTAAGTATAATGTTATCTTTATAAGCGGTCTTACACTCTTATCGAATGAATGAGTTGAGTTGAGACCCCTACACACTTATCGAATAAACGAGTTAGATCTTTTGTACTCCCGTGAAGCCCTAGGGCAGCCAACTGCCACTGATTGTGGCGGAAGTTTATTGTTTGAGTTGAGACCCCTTTTCCTGCAGTCGTGGATTTCGCAAGAATAGTTGTTGCGTCGTTACTCTCATGACGCATTGCGGGGGATGCGATACCCCAAGAACCGGGAGAGATATTCCCGTGCCGGATCGCTGGCCAAGGATTGTCTCAGCTTCCCTATTCTTATTTATATCTTCGTTATCATAGTAGTGAAGCTCAATGTAGTCGAATCTTTATTGACGACGTTTCGGGCCTTAAGCCCTTCTTCAGGTCTAAAAGAACCGTGTCGCCTATATGTCATACATTACGAAAATTCAATAGCAACAAAACGTCTGACACACTACAGATCTGGCTGGGTAATCGGGAAGGGAAGCGGGTAAAGCCAATGACTTTGAATACGTGGCTTGGCCGGAAATGAGGTGCAGGGGTCTCTGGGCTGCTTATATAGAATCGCGGGAAGTGACCGGTCTCTCGTCTCTCAATGTCGCCATCATCCTCAGCAGTCACATCACTAGCCCTTAGAGACTGATAAGGCTCATTGCACATTTCATTTCTTCCTTCTTGTTGATGGGTGGTCGCCAGTGCTTTATTTCAAGCGCTTCCTTGATCTTCCTCTCCACTGGATCTGTTAAATTCCTATAGAGGATCGAGACTCGCAGCTGTGGCAGTGGATCACGTGTATGTCTGAGGGTACGATGTCTAGAGAATGGATTATCTGGGTAGCTCTGGGGGCTACGCAGTGCTCTATAATGTTCATTCATTCTCATACAAAGTTTGATTCTCGCTGTTTCGCCAATGTAGAATTCCTCACATGTCATACAAACCACTTTGTACACCACACACCTCATTTGGCAAATTTGGTTATCCTCTTCACAGATAAAGCAATCTGACCTTTCACACTGATTCTCGTATGGACGCGACGCTGTAAGTAGACGTCGCAGAGATGGAGGTGGTCGAAACACGAGGCTTATAGGGAGCCTCGATCGTTTTACGACACGGTTGATGTCCAAAGCGAAAGAATCCGTGATGAAAGGAACAATCAGAAGAGAACCACCAGGTCGTCGCTGAGGTTTCCAACAATGAGACTGAGACTGGCACTGAGACTCAGATTTGTGCACATGACTACGCACTTCTGAAGTGCCGTGAAGTGTTTATCATAGACACGTGTCATATTAATGTCTATGTTTTCGGAGATTTTTCAATCAGGGATCTTCTGTGTCTACGCCGTCTTCTGTTTCGTCTCATCCTCTTTTTGTTCATGGGCAGACTCACATTGATGATGACGATTGTGATAGTTAATGTTATTTATGTTTATCAATTATGTTTCATGTTTCGCACTGGGAACCTTCGCTATGCAGCAGCAAAGAAACACAGAGAAATCCATTGCTATCATTGTGTCGATCCGCGCTCAATTAGAGATGGTGGAAAGGAATGGTTCATTATTTAGGTTTTCTCTGATCGAAACAGTGAAAAGTTTCCCTGATGTGTTGGACGACAAGAATGCAGACTATAAGGACCCAGCAAAAAGCACAGATCGAGGCAAACATGGTCGTGCATTTAGCACGCTATTTGATTCCCTTCGGAATAAAAAGCAGGAGTTGAAGAAGCACATGACCATGGTTTCACCAGACGCTTTCGCAAGTTACACTAGTAGGCTGTTGCGTGTGACCTTTCTATGAGTCATTGAGTTATCTGGATCCTGTTGTGGACTCAAACTAAGCTCGAGGGTATGGACTGTTTTTCTAGAGTTTTTCATTTTTTTGCATCCAAAACAAGGCACAGCATTGTATATGTAGATGTCGAGGTTTCTGCAGAGAAGGAGATTACTACCGTCTCAATGACATGAGTTTCGATGAGTTATTCTGTAGATGATTCCAGTGACATAGTATGCCATTTAGGCTTTAGTTAGGTTGCAACCAAGTGTCGAATTGTCTCTACTGCACATTCCGGTGCACAGATCGCCCCTTGCGGAGAGCTCCACAAGCAATGTCTTGCCAATATCCGTTCTCTTTGGAAAAGACAGCTGTAAAAATATTCAGAGGTGAACGTCGAGGTGGGCATTCAGCTCTCGTTCTTTTGTGGACTAACATTTCTACAATTCTCTTGCAGTTCTGGAGAAACTCTCGCACGAAGTTTAAATCACCGGTGAACATTTATGACTATCTCGCTTTTTTGTTTCATAGTCAAAAATTAAGTGGTCACTTGGATGACTTTAGTTTCTAGACACAGGGAGCTTCGCAATTCCAACACACTTATGTGTGAAAACGGGATACAGGAGAACGAATACACGATACCGATCTCTATACAACTTGAAGGGAAGGCTGTAACGCCGTGAAATGTATTTGTAATGATTGCTGACCTACATGGTTTGCTCACAGCAGATTCCCGTAGCATAGTTGTGAAGTGATTGCTGTGAATGAAGAGTGACTTTAGGTCTTTATCGATTTACTTCTTCTACGATGTTAACAATAACTGCGGCAATGTTCAAATGGCAGGATTACATCTTCAAAATCACAATATTTAGTTAAATGCAATACGCATATGCCACATAAGCCAATCCCTTCTGGCAAAATACTTGACCAAGGGCATTCTTCCTTCCTCTGGTCTTCTGCAGTCTTCTGCAATATCTCCAGAGCATGGTCAACGAGAATCGGTGTTCGACACCGATATTGTAGTAGTTGTTGTTATGATGAAACCCGTTAAGCTGGACGGTTATGAAGTACCTGTTACATTGCATTTTTCAAGAACCTGCACCTCCCTCTGACCGGGCGGGAATGCTCTACGCCTTTATATCACCGGCGTGGATGCTGCGTTCGATCAAACGGCTTTCCCGACCGGTCAGAGGGAGGTGCGGGTTCGAGTCCCGCCTGGCACTAGAAGTTTTGATCGCCACAAAACATCGTTGTGACAGCTTACATCCTCGATACCAGCCAACTGAGGCTTAAAGAAACTGATTTGAATTACCTGGCTTCTCTTTGTGTTCTTTGCGATCTTTATTTTTTCTCTCTCCTCACTCTGCTACCCTGATGTAGTGGCTCAAGTGTATCGATGCTTTGTTAGCTGGGTATTACCGCTAAGGGATTGTCATAAAAAAGGAAATTTTATAAGAGTTGAAAAAAAGTTATAAAGTAAATATTAGGTTGGAGAAAAAGCCTTTTCTTTTTTTCACAGATTCCTTACTTTACAACTACAATGTCAGATCAATTGAGATAAACTTCATTTTGTTCCACTACACTTCTCCAAAGACTGGGTACTTTTCTAATTCCTCTCGCTTAAAGGAAAAAATCCAATATGAAGGCTTGAATCCAATTTTTGAGGTCTTCATGCGTTTCAAAATATTTCTCTCCAATTTCTTGCTTGAGAGCACGAAAGAGGTAGTAGTCGGTAGGGGCGAGGTCAGGACTATACGGTGGATATAGCATTACCTCCCAGCCCAGCTCCTTTATTGTTTCTCTTGTGAGTGCAACATATGGTTTCGCACTGAGTGTCTGACAGGGCACGTGGAACCCAAGCTCCAAATTTCAATGCAAAGGCAAGACCCTTCAGTTGGATTCCCACCATCCTATGAGACACTTTGGGCTTCTCTGCGAGTTGACGTGTTGTCTGCCTACTATCGGTACGAAGAAGATGGAGTAGTTCAGTGTCGTCCAATTCAGTTTGCCTTCCTGACCTTGCTTTGTCCTCGAGTGAATAATTTCCCTTTAAAAACTATCCGAACCACTCATACGCGATGAGTAGTAGATCCCAAGCCATATACATATGGTTAATTTGGTCGGCTGCCTGACGTGCTGTAGATCTTTTAAGGAATTCATGAAGAATTTCGGGCCGAAAATGGCCATGAGGTAGACCTGGCATTGAGTCCAGAAGATTGGATAGCCAACGAAGTACAAGAAAGGTGCTCGTGCGAACGGTAGACAAGTGTGATAGGATTACGAAAGCAGCAATCAATACTGGCTAGTGAACAAGGAGAATGGTAAAAAAAAACTGTTCGAAGTGTGAAGAGACTTTTATTCCAAACTAATAAATACAAATATAAAGGGTAATCCTTAGAAATCTAAAATTTTATTGTTATTAGGTTAGAAAAAAAGTCTTTTCATTTTATTCAAAGATTTATTACTTCACAACTACAAAGTCAAATCAATTGAGATAAACTCTATTTTGTTCCGCTACACTTCTCCAAAGACTGGGTAATTTTCCAGTTCCTCTCGCTTAAAAGACCGCAGTTCTGGAGTCGAACCATTGCTGAATCCAATTTTTGAGGTCTTCATCTGCTTCAAAATATTTCTTTCCAATTTCTTGCTTGAGAGCACTGAAGAAATGGTAGTGGGTAGGGGCGAGGTCAGGGCTATACGGTGGATGTGGCATTACCTCCCAGCCTAGCTCCCTTATTATTTCTCTTGTGAGTCTTGCAACATGTAGTTTTGCATCGTCATGCAGGATCATCACCTTCGACTTCTCCGGCCTGTTTTCTTAGAGAGTTGCGACGACTTTGTGGAGTTGGCCGCAGTATGTGACAGCAGTAAGTGTCTCTCCACTTCTGAGAGTTTGCCGATAAATCACTTCTCTGATATCCCACCAAACACTCAAGAGAATCTTCCTTTCGTGAACATTGGGCTTGAGATCAGACTTAGGGCTCTCTCCCTTTTGTACCCATTGCCTTTTCGTCGAAGTTGGCACACAGAACCCAGGACTCTTCGCTTGTCACAATCCGCGGAAGAAACGATTTTCTTCCTTATCTGGGCAGAAGAGAAGCAGCGATGGAGAGCCGTCGACCTTTCTGAGTGTCTGACAGGGCATGTGGAATCCAAGCTCCAAATTTCCATGAAAACCAAGATTCTTCAGATGGATTCCCACTATCCTATGAGACACTTCGAGCTTCTCTGCCAGCTGACGTGTCGTCTGCCTACTATCGGTACGAAGAAGATGGAGTAGTTCTGTGTCGTCCAATTCAGATGGCCTTCCTGACCATGCTTTGCCCTCAGTGAATAATCTCCCTTTAAAGACTTTCCGAACCACCCGTAACAGGCGCGATGAGTAGCAGATCCCATGCCATATATATGGTTAATTTGGTCTGCTGCCTGAAGTGCTGTGGATTCTTTAATGAATTCATGAAGAATGCCGTGCTGAAAATGGCCATGAGGTAGAACTGGCATTGAGTCCGGAAGATTGGATGGATAACGAATTACAAGAAGAGTCTTAACCTGTGTCCGTGTGCGAACGGTAGACAAGTGTGATAGGATTACGAAATCAGCAATCAACATTGGCTAGTGCGTTTACAAGGGGAAGGGTAAAAAAAATTTCGAAGTGTGAAAAGACTTTTTTTCCAACCTAATAAAAGTTCTTACTGATGCATTCTCGCCTCAGCGCCTCCCGCTGCCCAGCTATGGAGTACAGTCTCAGTTATGGAGCCCGGTGTACGTAATGCATAGTTCAATGAGGTCCTTGAAATACAGAGCCCACTTCGGTATGGCTCTGCTAGTTGCGTGCTGGGAGGGTCGTAGTTCTAGCGCTTCGGCGGCAATTTTAGTTTGTTAGCTTTTTTGTACCCAATTATGTATCGTCTACCTATTTTTTGGCTACTTCTTATTGTTCTTGTTGACTTCTACTTTCTTCCTAGATGAGTGATCTCCTCCTCATTCGAGAAGGCATCATGTCATTCATTTCCTTTTTACCTTTCTTAGCGGTTTTATTAGCTATTTTCTATTTTTGTTACATAGCCAGTCTTACGCGTATTCTGTTCCCACTTAGCTGAGTTTTGTTATTGGCAAGCAGAATAAACAACAATAAACAACGTGGAGAGAGCTACATAGAGGAATCGGGTAAGCCCATATCTCTCATGGTCGGAGAGATTTGGAATGGAAGAGCAGCGTCTTTACCCTTTGAGGAGAACACAGCGACCGATGCCATGAGGGCGTTGTTGCGGGTCTCGTTTCGGCTATAGCCCCATAGAGCGATAGCATAGCGCTCGAAGCACTTTGGAGGACGGCTAGCAATTCCGAGGTCAGCCAGAAGGAAACGTTCAACTATAACCCAAGAAGTGGATATCTTCCTGGAGCATTCCGCACGTTCTCATCCACGTATTTTATCTCGGGTGGTCCGCCTGCTCGCTCACCCACTTTCACCCATAAGTGAACGGTGGCGTTCTAGAGCATCCACTTGTAAGGAAAATCGTCATTTTGCAACCTTCACGTATGATCCTTTCTCGCTTTTCTACAAGATACATTCTCGTTGTCCTTAAGAAGAGGGTTCCATGGGACGGAACAATGTTTGGGCGAGCAAATATTCCGAAGAACGCGAAGTCGCCGCAACTCTCAGGCAAATTAAAGGCGTTAACAATCTCAGCGGACATTATGAGTAGGACCGTGCCGGTTTTCATTTCGTTTTCTTACTACTAATAGGCTGCAGCGCCTAGAAGATCTCTTTTTTGCTTGAACCGCTTAGCGCTTTTGTGTAATTGGATATGTTTGCTAATCATTTTCAGCCACACCGCTCTACAGAAATTGTTTTCGCTCCTTCTTTTTCAAACATCTCTTTTGGCTAGGATCAGATATTTCTCATTGCTGCAGACTTTCGTGGTTTGTACAGAACAAGTGCAGGTACAGATTTGCTTTGAAAACTTCATGCGGATGTCTGTAAAGTATCGTCGGCTTAGACCTTCTTCTTCTTGACGCGGCTGCTGCGGCGAGGACAGGGACAGTAATGCGAGTCCTTTCCTGGAGCTCCAGGCATTCCGTTCGCACCGGGATGCCCGTCGGCTCCGCGGTTTCCTGGCATGCCGTTCGATCCAGGTGGACCCATCTGACCCGGCAGGCCAGGCGAACCGTCGTTCCCGCGAAGGCCGGCCTTTCCAGGCTCTCCTCGAGGTCCCGGATGGCCAGGCATGCCCACACCACCGGTGCCTTTGCGGCCGTCTTGACCAGGTGCTCCGGGACGTCCGTCCATACCGGGATGGCCCGGCTGTCCCGGGTCTCCCATCGGTCCTGGTGGTCCAGCCTGGCCGTTCTCGCCGCGAGGTCCAGGATTTCCGGGCCGGCCGTCCATTCCGGGATGTCCTTGTGGTCCATCGGGTCCTGGCAGTCCAGGAGGTCCAGGTGGGCAACGAATGCACGAGCGATCGGGAGCCGGGCAGAGAATCGGCGCGTAGATGGTCATGTCGTCGCGTCCTGGCTGACCAGGTGGACCAGGATTGCCTGAAATTCCACTTCGTGTGGCGGTTATTTCGGCAGATGAAACCGGGAGTGCATACCGGGTTGTCCAGGCTGGCCGGGCGGTCCTGGTGGACCAGGTGGGCAGGTGATGTGTTCTGGTTCGCAGTGACACCATGCGGGCAGACCGTACTGCCTCTTCTGTCGGAAGATCGAGTTGAAGGGGTTCTCGCGCGGCTTGGACGGCGGGGTGACGGTAACCTGCACGTCCATCATCTCCACCCATGCCGAGTCGGTCTGCACTCGGAATGTGGCCACGGCATCGAGCACCTGCAGGAAATTGGCGGTTAGCTCGTTAGCACATACGAAGAGGAGCGAACGAACGACGTACCAGATCATGAACCTGACTGATTTCGTCGTAGAGCGACGAGATGACCAGCAGGCAGGCGGCTGTGGCCAGTATTGAACACACGGCCGCGAAGCCGATGATGTGCTTTTCTACTAACATCTACTGCAGCTGTCGAGTCGGACGCCGACCGATCTTATATAGGTCCCAACTGGTAAAACCGTTTCACTCGGCGCGATTCACTGACGAGCGGCGGGAACGGAATCTCCTCCATTTTTTGGCGAAAAAAGTGCTCGATACTCCGTGTCACGCATGTCACCTACTAGTGAATCTCACCCCCGAGCCCACCGCAGACAGTTCTGGCGGTCGAGAGAGAACGAGCGAAGGCGAACGCGCCGATCGCGCAAAAAACACGGGAAACAGCCACTCAGTGATACGAAGTAACACTGGAACGCGGTTCTGTGTACTTTCTCGACGAACGAGCACCGCCGCTCACACCACTGCTCATTCCCCAATCACCCGGTCGCTTCATTGCTCGTCTACGTCAGCGAACTAGGCCCGGAAATGGCATTCTTCACGGGAACTGCTTGAACCCAATGGATGTGGAGTCTAAGCAAGTGCCACGCAGAGTAACGCATCACTGTCAGACCTCTTAAATGCGTGCCAACAAAAAGGCGATGGATAAGGACACAGTTAAAAGAATAGAGAATTGAAAATTTTTACAAACCAGCTCCGGATAAGAGTGCACGGGCACGATTACAGCAACGAATTTTCGACGCTTGTTAGGAACAAGCTGTTCGAACTTCTGCATCTTTGCTTCGTGTAGAACAAGTCGTGATTCAATCAGCATCAGTGACTTGTTAGTGGTATGATGGGATTTTCTTAAAGGATTTCTACCTTTTAATCTACTTATACAGCAACAGTAGCCTATCACGTTCCAAAAGTCAAAATAAACGCTCAGAAGGCCAGCACATTGACATGGAACCTAATTCCAAATATTTTCAGAGCAAGGTCTTTTAAAAAAGCAACACAAGTGTTTGCTGACAGGCAGATGCTGGCTCGATCAAATTTCTTGACAGTTTCTGTCTTGGCGCCACTGCCGCCGTTTTTATTCACCATTATTTTTATTCGTCATTTTTTGTTTATTCTGCTGTTTAGCTCGTTCTATTCTGTGCATAGTTCCTTCCGTCTGACTCTTAGTTCTTCTGCATGGATATCCATTACAAATCACCTGTAAAATCACAAATCATCTTTATCACCCGTCGTCCCGTTGATTATCGAGTTGTTCGAGCGGGCGTCAACAGCGTCTCCATTCGTCCCTGTTGCGTGCCAGAGTGCACCAATGGACCATTTTCGCTCGAGGGGCACAAAGAGCGTCGGTGCGTCCTGGTGCTCTCTTGACATCCCGCGGAACCCAGTCGGTAACGGGTCTTGTCCAGCGGGTGTCTGCGAAGTGCATTAAGTGGCCGGCCCACCAAATTCTCGACGACTTGGCAAGTGCGACAGCGTGTCTGGTCTCCATGAGCAAATAATTAAATAAATTTGAGCTTGAGCTCCTCGTGCTAATTAGAAGTTTGTCACAAGCATCTGCGTGCATAACCTTGAACTTCTGAATGATATTTGATTGTAAGAAAAAAACGGGTTTCGATGTTTATTTCTATCCTGTTGGCTTCAGATTTTCAGTGCCTTGTCCACTGAAAATATGTGGAGCAATATTAATTAGGGAAGCATTACAAGAATCAGCTTAAGCTGCTTGAAATGCAAAGGTCTAAATCACGTAGAATCGGAACCTCTTGAATACCGCAAGATGCTTGCTATTATTTGGTTGCTTGTCTTTTTTCACTGCTCCGAAGGTACGCATCCTCACGCCATCATGTTGGGCTTATTGCTGACAAGGAATAAGGGTGAACAGCTGCGTTATCAACTCCTTTGTGGGATGCGCCGCGCCAAGCTTTTCTATAACTTTTTGTGCTAAAGTGAATTTCTATTGCCTTGGTTCAATAAAGTGGATTGTTAATCTCTAATTAACCAAATTTCGCTGTCACCTTTTATGCTGAACGGATTTTGTATCACTTTTTTGGCTCAACAAAGCTCTGTGCTCCGCTTTTGCTAATTCCCAATAAATCAGCTTTTGCTGTGACCCTTTGTGCTGAGCTGAATTTGTATCACTTTTCAGCTGAATAAGTGTTCTATGTTCTATGTCGAGAGGTGCTCCGGTTCTTGGCGCGTCATCACTCCGTTGCAGAAAGAATCGCTGCATCGTTGCAGGAAGTGGACACAGATTGTGACTTCCGACTGTTTTTTGTTCGACTCGGTTTTTACTTATTCAAGCGGTTAATTAGATTTTCCTGTTAGAATTGGGCAATGTTCAGCGCTATGGATTACTGTTCGATTCTTACACAACAAAGTAGAATGGTAACGGTACTTGGGAATCTATAGAGCTTTCTGCATGCGCCGCTCTTTAAACACTTTCAGAGCTCCGCCCTTTCAGAGCTTCAGAGAAGATCGTCTTCAACAGAGAAGCCGCGAACCTATCGTAGTGGCATTTCACTCTGTCTGCTACAGTACGGTGTAAAAATTGAAAACGAACTGTTCTGTCGAGCTGTCACAGAATTAGCTGCCGAAACGGACCGCTTACTTCAAACTGCTATAACATAGCTTAAACACAACTTTATTGTTCGAAGTAAGAACCACAAGAGTCTATATATTATTGTCAATAGGCAGTCAATCCAATCCTTTACAGTGAAAATTGAGCTCGCAGAAATTAACGAAATCGAGGAGGGCACATTCCACATCGGCCAAATTACTGAATTGTTTCTGATGCAAATCATGATCAAGAGCTCGACGACGTGAGTGAGTAGTCAGTTGGAGAAGGGTCAGAAAAATATTTATGGTGAAGGAGAACTTCGATACGTAAATGGGTCAATTTTCGCTGAGTGATTTGTGAGGTGTATGGCCTTGCGTTGTCCTACAACAGGTGCGACCCTCCTCTATTCACCACTGCCGGCCACAATTTTCGCAACTTTTCATACATTTGGTCTAAATCACAACAGCAAGACTCTGTTGTGGCTGCCTGACCAGGTTGCAAAAAGCTTTAAAGGATTACACCTTTACGACACCACCACAAATTAAGCACAACCTTTTTAGGGTGAAGGTTGGGTTTAGTAAAGGACATTGGAGAAGCATCCATATCTACCCAGACAAATCCACGCTTTCTGTTGTCGTAAGGGGCTCAGTTTTCATCTACAGCTATAATGCGCCTTACAAAAGCTCATTTCTAAAGCGAACTAGCAGGTTGGAGCAAGTGTCGAAACGTGCCGGACGCTCTTCATCGGTCAGCTGATGAGGCACCCACCTCGACATCTTATTCACCGTGCCGATTATCGCCAAATGTCTTTCTACCGTACTCTGATGTACGCCAAGGTCCTCTGCTAATGCACTTGTATTCGACTCTGGACTTACCTCACTGGCTCTCCTCAAAACTTCATCGTCAGGCGACGACCTGCGCACGCGACCCGGTTTTTCCTCGAGATCAAATTCGCCAGAAGCGAATTCTTCGAAGCAGAGTCTCACCATTCGTTCGCAAGAAGAGTCCGTCCAAAAAGCGCTGCCAAGGTTAGGGGACGCCTCTACCGCAGAATATCTCAATTTAATATCGGAAAGCATGATGACGCGATAGTCGCGTCGGTTCATGACTTTACGGAGCCCTAGAAAAGTTCGGGTGGGAAGATTAGAGCGACATCCACATATGTTTTTTGAAAGAGCGGGAAAAACCTACCAAGGGTTGTGTGGCTTTTTCTGAGACGGAATGATTTTGGATGGAAAACTTGTTTTGTTTACATTCCTCGAAACGAAGATTAATTTCGCGACAACCTATTATTTACAATGACGAAACGACACACCGAACTAGCCCACAATAAGAACTTGCCTTGCCACTTTCTGGGTTGGACAGGAAACACCGTTCGTGTTTCTTTCGCACTTTAGAGGTGCCAGATCGGAAACATATTCTTCTCAACTGAAAGTAGTTGAAACCTTCTGTTCGAACTAGCGATGCTCCAAGGGAAAAATGGTTGCTGCTTAGCAGACAACTTCCTTTTTCGAAGAGCCAAGTGTTGTGAGCCTATTTTTATTTTATTATTTTAGTTTAGTTCACTATTTACCTTATATTAACAAGTTGTTTATTTGGTTTTCATCGTGCCATTCTCTAGTCCGCAGATCGGAAGTGTTGTTGGCTTTTGAGCGTTCCTATGATGGAACGCTCAGGCAACTCCTTTTTGTGCCCTCACCATCAGGTCCACAAATTTTGTCGAGATTTCCCTGAGTTGAATAGGGAGTCCACTAGTTCCGCTTTCGTCTGTTCCTCTCCGATGCCAGTGTGGTGACCGACGGAGAAGTATGGACGCAGATAGTGAAGCCTTCACTGCAACAGCACTCAAGCAAAGGTTATTTTGCAAAACTCAGGACGCTGCTGGAGAGCCTTTCCTGTAAAGATGACTGAGGAGCTTGTGCTGAAACGTTATGAGGTCCTGCCGAAGAACTCCTCAGACTTCTTAGTATCAGATCTCCAGGTGTTCATTTCCAACGACGATTTCGAACTCTGATATTCCAAACTTCCGTTGCGGACAGGATCAAAGTACTGTCTTGCAACTAGCACTCTTTCTGATTTTTTGCTCATAAATCTCGATGGGGTTGTTATCTCTCGAACTGAAATCAGAAACACCTCCTCTCTAATGCTGCAGAAAACTAAACTATCTCTGGCTGCAATCTCGTTGTTATGAACCCATTGCTCATAGACAGATACCGATCTCAGAGTTCATAGTTTTAAAACCGAAACTCATAAATTTCCGTTGACTATGAATGGTTTGAAGTCATCAAGTCGGAAACTGCTCAATGTTCGGCAAAGTAAACTTCGTTTATGTAGGCCTGTTCTTTAGACGAGACGTTCAACTGCTGGAAGAAAGCGTAGGCATTCCTCTAGGTAGGTGAGGTGCATCCACTCCTTCAATCCGAATAGTTCCAGGAATTTGCCTTGCAATGGAGAGGCGACGTGAGGCGACGTTGACTGATGCGGTCTCTTGCCTCTTGCAAATGGGTTATCCTGGACTCCCTGATCTCCGTTTCTATTCTACAAGGTGTCTCAAAATATGTACACATTGTTTGAAAGGTGATAACTTTGTTCGTAGTAAAGGTACTAAAGAAGTTAAAAACCTATATGAAAGCTTAAAAAAATAGAAATTTTCTGACATATGAGAGGTATGGAATGCGCCAAGCACACGTCTGAAATGTTCCATTCTACAATGGATTGGTTGTGTTTCGCTTGAATACATGTTGTAATTTCTTCACAAAGTGGCCGTTTTGATTGATTTGTGCTTATTTTAGAGTTTAAAACTTAATTACACGTTATGCGAAAAATGGAGAATATTCTAAAAAAGGTACTATTTGGAGGGTTGTAACATTGCTAATAAAGCATTTGGAGATATTTGAGGCTCATATGAAAGCGCAGGGCGACGGGATTACTGTGACGTGCCAATAGTCAAGATTGCGCCATGCCCCTGCTTGAAACCTTTCATTGCAGACTCGATTGATTGTGCATGGGCTGAATGCTTGTTACAATCTTGTTGCTAATTGGTTACATTAACTTGTGCTGTGCTTCTTTTAACGTTTTCAGTCGTCCAGTAGCTGCAGTTATGCCAATTATCCTTTCCATTCAGATTAAATGTTGCTTCTTTCGTCCACAGAATGCGCCTTGTAAAATGCGGGTCCTGCTCACATTTAAATCGTGCAAACAATAAACTCGCATGTAACGTGTCCTTCATGAGGTTGTCAAGTTTAAAACAATTCTTGTCCCTTGTCCGCCACGAGGTAACTGTTTTACAAAAGATTTTGTTAACCCTTCGCTCAAAACATGATACCTAGAGAAAACTATGATTGTCACTATTTTTCGCCGTGTCTGCCACGAGTTAAGCACAGATTAATGTGATCAAGTAGCAACAAGATTGTAACAAGCATTCAGCCCATGTACAATCAATCGAGCCTGGAATGCAGGGTTTCAGGCAGGAGCATGGCGCAATCTTGACTATTTGACGCCACAGTAATCCCGTTGCCCTGCGCTTTTATGTGAGTCTCCAAATGCTTTACTAACAGCAATGTTAGAACCCTTCAAACAGTACCTGCAATTTTTCTGGAATACTCTCCATTTTTCGCAAGCTATAGTGTGTAATTAAGTTTTGAACTCTAAAATAGGCACAAATCAATAGAAAAGGCTACTTTGTGAAGAAATTATAACATGTATTCAAGCGAAACACAATTAATTGAGTGTAAAATAGAAAATTTCAGACGAATGCATAGCGCATTTCATGGCTCTCAAATGTCAGAATATTTCTATTTTCTCAAGCTTTCATCTGAGCCCTTAACTTTTTACTACCTTTATTATGAACAAAGTTATCACCTTTCTAACAGGGTATAAATTTTTTGAGACACTCTGTATAAATTCATGAATTCCAAGGTTGATGTGGAACCTAAGCACCGTGACGGTTTCTATAATATTAACGGTGGACAGGGGCGCTAGGGAGCTTTCAACAACCAGTTAAGGAGTACGTCATAAGTACGCGAGCAAATTTTCAGCTTTCGGGTACAAAGCTGAGCGGTAGTATGTTCACTTAATGAGTGATTTCCTTTCTTCTTTGGGTCAGCTTACAATTCTTTTCGCTTGTCTGCCACGAGGTGACTGTTTTACAAAAGATTTTACTATCCCTCCAAACATGATACCTAGAGAAATCTGTGATTGTCACTATTTTTGCCACAGTATTGAGAATGTGGCATTATTAAACTGTTGACACACTTCGATGCTGTGACTGATTGCACCAGAAATTGAAGACCAGTTGATAGAGCGTTTAAGAAATTGGAATATAAGGCCTGGAACGAAGAAGAGTTTGAAAGAGAATCATAAACACGCAACTCCTCAACGTGTACTTCATTCAGCGCATGAAATGTCTGAGCTTAACGCTGGCAAACGTCAGTGCTTTAGGGGAAAAACAACTGAGAAAGGGCACTGCTCCGGCAATGAACGTGGTATCCGTAGCACTATTTTCCTTGCTAAATCGGCCATTGAAATAACATTAGACGCTGGACAATATCTGAGATTGAATAAGAATTATAATTTATTATTTATTTATTTACACTTATAGTATTTGAATATTATTAGGTTGGCAACTAATTTCGTGGACTCTCAAGCGCCTTCAACAAAAGTGTTCATAAACAAATAACAAATAACAGTTTTCAACCAAAGTAAGATCTGTTGGAACGCGGGACACCCAGGCCAAGCATGAACAATGAGTTGCTAGCAGACTTGTCTGTGAAGGATAAAACACTGATTTGTTCATCGGCAGGCCGCCGCAAGTCATCGTTGTATAAACACAGTACTTCTTCCAATTTCCTCCACAGCGTGCGTGCCATGGAAGTAGGATGCGTGTCGGATACCACAATAGAATAGACTCGCGTCGATTTTCATCTTTGTCTCCTTATTTTCTGGTCTTTGCATGTTGCTTTGCAGGTTTGACATCAACTCGTTAGAATCTCGCCATAGATATGTGAGACTAAAGTGGTCTGAACGGGGATCGAAAAACTTCTCAGCCATCCACGACTTCCACTTCATCGGCATTCCTTTCATGTGGAGACAGTTATACTTAAGTGCCAAATAACAAGAACACTTGTCGTTTCATTGAGAAACTGACCGGACATTCTTATGGTTGGATTACGAGACTTTAAACAGAAATTCCAAACACTGCATAACTCTGGCGGCAGCACTTCACTGCCACATAAGCAGTGTGTTTGCGGGGAATCCTGTTTGCGGAGCACGCTGTGAGTTTCGCTTCGTATCACAATATAATAATCTACATAATTGAGCACAGCACCATCCTAGTAAGATGGGTATTGAAAGCAGCATTTATGGTTGGCTATCATTTAGGTACTGCTAAATTATGATCAAGGTCGTGGTCGGGTAGTGCCGGCGAAGCAGTCGCGGGTGCATTTCGAAGTAGGGTTCAAGATTCAAATCCCTTTCACGCAAATGCCTCCACGACGCTCTATGGAAATATGACATTAGGTTTCGTTTATGTTTATTACTGAATCGATATTCGATTTATTATACTTCGCATTTTTATGTAACGCCTAATACGTAACCCTTCGCTCTCTCTATCCGAATAATTTATGCTTCACCTATGCTTAAAAATTGTGTTTCTTTGAAGACTTGTCGAAAGAGCGATTTCGGGCGACATTTTATCTCAATTCCAATCTGGGCCAATCCGTCGTCGAAGCAGCCGTCAAAAAACAACCACGTGTGGGGCCGAATAGCGTTGGAGAAAGAAGCGTTCAAGGTGCATGGTTCGAAAAAATTCGCTCTGGATATTTCAAACTTGAAGTTGCACCCCGAAGCGGTAGACCTACAGCAGTCCAGGGGCCGGATTCATCAACAATTAAACCCGTGGGTATGCGGGGTATAGGGGGCAGAGGTAAGGTACGAGTCAGGTAGAGATAAGGTACTTACGAGTCAGAGACGTAGGCTTTCTCGTTAGTATCTCTACATCCTATACCTGCGGGATAGTCGTTAATGAATCCGGCCCCAGCACGACTATTCGAAGACCTTTGTGGAAGCTAATCCGCCACGAACAGTCCGTGAGATTGTACTCGTATAGGAGTCGATAAACCGCTATTACAGATGGTTTGGAACGACTCGGAAAGGTGAAAAAGCTCGAAAAGTGGGTGCCCCACGAATTGAGTGATCCCCAAATATTTCGCGTTTCAAAGAAGGAAAAATCTGTCCTTCTTTGCTTCTCAGAAGTCAAAACGACCCGTTCTTACAAAGAAAGGTTCCCGAATCATGGTGAGCTTCTGCGGTGCTATTTTGGCAGGGTGTAGGGCTGTGTGAGCGGAGTCCAGAACTGCAGTTAGTTTTTGCTGAATGTTTTTTAAAGACCTGAAAAAGTGGTGTGAAAACGTGTACGCAACACTCATCAACTACTATGATACCCAACGAGGTGTGACTTGGTGACGAAATCGATAGGAGTGCCGCTTCACACACAGGAGAATTTTGAGTTCGAGTCCGTGTACTACCAGTACTTTTGCACATATTAATTTGTTATTATTACCCTCTGCCATGATCACAGGAATCAATTTTAGACCATCAATGCTTACAACAAACCAAGGCTGTCTATTTGCGCCTTCATGCGTGCTAGTTTTTATTTTGTTGTGGTGGCAGCTGATTACGTCGACGTTCACCCAGGATCCTTCTCTACGCCTACGGATTACGCGTTCAAGGAAGAAGAAGTTGTGTTTCCTTGCCAGGAAGAAGATTGGCCAGGGAAAATATTGTTCCTTACTGACTTTTGTAAGATGCTGTTGTTGTGACAAGCGCTTCTGTTTTCCTTTTTCAAAACTTTTTTCATAGATTTGTACAATAGCTGTTGACTAAAAGAGAAGATAAGACAGAACTTTTTATTTCCAGAGAAATGATACGGTGCAGATATGCATCGTTGAAAAACTGTCACATATGAAGGAGCAAATAGACAAATTTGGTTTGTTGTTAGCGTCGATTGACCAAAATTGACTCCTTTGATCATGAGGAAGCGTAATAACAGTAAACTCCGCGAAGATGTTGGCAGTGCGCGGACTCCAACTCGAAAGCTCCCCGGTGTGCTCCTATTTCACGATACTTCTACCGACTGCGCCACCGAGGCACATCACGCGGGTTTCATCATCACGCGGTTGATGAGCGTTGCGCACACATTTTCACATCACTTTTTCAGGTCTTTAATTAAGCGTTCAGCAAAACCTAACTGTAATTCTGGACTCCGCTTACACGGCCCTACACACTTTCAAAATAACATCGCAAAAGCCCACCATGAGTTGGAATCTTTTCCTTGTTAGATTGATTCGTGACAACTGACGATAAGTGGGTTCTCCGCGATAACAGAAGACAGTGGTTTGATGTCGACGAACCCCAGGAGCTTCCCAAAGCCGAAAAAAGACGATGGTAACAGTGTGGTGGTCGGCGGCAGGCGTGATTCAGTACAACTTTCGGGAACCCGGTCAAGCCATCACAGCAGAATCCTACTGTGACGAAGTCGACAAGATTTACCGAAAATTACGTGAGCTGCGGCCGGCACTGGTCAGCCGAAGAGTTCCCATTTTTCTGCACGACCACGCTCGCCCACACGCATCGCAGATCACCATGCGAAAATTGGACGAACTAGGAATTGAAGTTCTGCCTCACCCGCCATACTCTTCGGACCTTGCGCTAACCGGCTACAACCTCTTTAGGTACTTTCAGAACCTTCTCGCTGGTAGAATCTTCTCCAATCTGACCTCGCAAAAACAGCCTTTCTAGAATTTGTCGCATCTTGACCACCCAGTTCTTTCGCTGATGGAATTTTTCAACAAATGTCAGATAGGAAAAAGCGTGCTGATTCGAATGGTGCTTATTTCGACTGAATTCTTTGAATACGAAGAAAGTTATGATCGTTTGAGGTGGAGCAGTCAATACCGCCAGAACCTTCCGGTCAACCTAACAGAGCGCCGGAGATTGACCAACGCCGACCTTCACCTTTTTTATTGCACGATAGGTCGTGGTTGGGTGCTCGAAGTGGGACAGACGAATACTTGTACCATGCCATTGCTGTGATAAATGATACGCATTATAGTAGCATGGCGAAAGGCAGAAAGACTGCGAAGTGTTGCAGGTGGTGTGACCTCTATCGTTAACGCTCTTACGCTCCTTTGAACGTCACTGTTCCAGTATACTCCTAGCATTCCAGGAACGAACTCTGCTTTCTGACTAGAGCAGGGCTAGACATAGGGACTAGAGGAAAGTTTTTTATGCCTTTAGACAGTAACGAATTTGCGATCTTCGGATTTTTTCAAACATTTAGGAGATACGATTCGCTAGGTTGATGCTCGTTATTAACTATTGCATGGAAATGCTGCGTAGACGAAGAACCTGAAGAAGGGCTAATTCCTTGCAAAACGGTAGTAAATCGCGAAACGCCTTAAGAAAAGGAAAGACGCGCCAACATCGTAAAGAACGAATTTGGTGCTAAAATAGGATTCTAGTCAAGTTTTTCACAATGCCAGCGTAACGAGCCTCCATCTCAACAACTTTCTGTGCTTTTTTTGGAAAGAACCGCTTCAGAAGAACTTGAAAAGAACCGCTTCATGTTCTTATTAATTCGTGAACGCCGTTATTCACTGCTCACGGTCCTGCCTTCTTCAGATGATGGGAATTAGCATAGCTACTCTACCAGTACCGCCCACTGCCCATTGCTTTCGTTTTTCTTTGATCTGGTGTACTTAGATATGGAGTATTCGAGCCACACCACATGATCAGTTGGTCCAAAACGAATTGCATTGACCATATTAAGTAAAGTTTGGATACATGGTCGCTTTTACACATACATTGCAGACGGACTGATTCACCCCGACTTTCAAACCTGTTTTGTTTTCATACGTCCTTCTCATAAAAATTTTCTCTCAGGTTTTCTCAGTTTTTTCATCCTTTCGCTTCCGTTCCCTTTTCTTTTTTACCCATAGTTCATAGCTCTGTCTTTTTTGTAATGAAAAGTCGGGTGAAACTGAGGTTCATTTGAAGGCAGCTGCAAGGGGATTTTTCATAATTCTTTTATCAGACAGTAGTTTGTTTATCCTTTATCGTTTACCCTGCTGCATCTTGTCGTATGTCAGAGGACGCCTCCAGTTCGAGAGTTCGAACTTGCCTTTGGAATATGTATGCGATGGACGTCATTACCTTGCGTCTGATAAAAGCTCAGAGAGCTACTCTGGCACACAAGGGGGAGAATGGTGGCGTCTCCTAGGGAAGGTCAACGACCAGTGGAAGAAGATGTGATCCAGATGATTACAAGACAACCTTCTGATCGTCTGCACAACATCTTATCTCTATGGTCTTCATTATACGCTTAGCTATCCTTCCTTTGCAATGTTTGATAATTCTTGTTGGTTTCTAAAAAATGTCTAAACGTCGGCGATTTCTTGGTGCCACCCTTCACTGGTTCAAACGCATGGAGGGGTAGCCTTTCCAGATAAAAATTGTATAGCATTTTTCAAAGGCGAACGATATTACCACAAAAGTTCTTTTTCTGGTAATACCGTTCGCATTCAGTTTTACTGCTGTTGTCGATCAGTTCAATGTGGACACCTCTTTCGATTAGATTGTGCCTAGAAGTTCAGTCAGTGTTGCATATATCAATCCAATTTTGCATTGGTGTGGGGTTTTTTGGAGAGTTAGAAAATGCTTTTTGTTTTTTCGCCTTTCGTTTTTGATTACTATTTTGTAGATGAGAAGTAGGCATTGGATCCAACACCGATTCGGATAATTCAAATCCATCATTTTTTCAAACTCGGTTAAAGGGATTATGCGAATAATTTGGAAAGCCCGGATCTTGGGATGGTTCAGATAGGAGTAGCTTTAAAAAGAAGGTTTTTTGATGATCAGAATAGTTGATTTATCTTTGGATCGCACATCAGATATCCCAAATGGTTAGTACGTCAGATTTCTTACCAGAATCAGTTATCTGAATTATCCGATAATCCGATGTGGAGAAAAAACCGCTGTCTGAATCGCCCTAAGATCCGGGCTTTTAAAGAATGGCACTATCCTATCAAATAAGGTTTGAAAAATGACGGATCCCAATCGGCGTCGGATCCAATGTGTTATGCAAAGACGGAGGCGTGTGGTAGCGCTATCGACTGAGGCGCAGAAAATGAATAGTATGCTCTTTCGCCTAGCCAGCCTGGGCTTTCTTCCCTCCGAGTTTGTTAACGGTACGAAGCCTGTATGGGAAGTGTAAAGTACGTAGTTCTCCATCAGCTGGCTATCACAAATCATTGTAGTGTAGACAAACACGCACTCAAAATGCCTTTGCAATTCCGGTCGAAGTAGAACGCGTGGCGCATTCTACTTTTGGAGTTCAACCAGCTCCTTTCTTATTCAATCCCGAAGAGAGATTGAGTAAGAAAGGACGTTTATCGTCCATGCTTTATGTAAAAATGTTATTACTCCTTCATACCTGTTGGATATTTCAGTCATATCCTTTCGTCTAACTTGAGAAATAACCTTTTATCTAAGCCTAAAAAAATTTTATCTAACCTTAGGAGATCTAGCTGGTTGAACTCCAAAATGTTCGTTGTAATGCAAGAACTTCTGCGAAAGTTTTCATCGGAGCTTTAGTAAGAGCATCCAGATTATGATTGTATGATGGGATGCCAGATTTATTGAAAGGTGAAGCTAAACAGCTCCAGTTTCCATCCCACCATATGTGAATATATTTGCATCGACAAGTGCGTCCTCGAATCTTTTCAGAAAAATTAACTTCGACGAGAAACTCTCGTCTTTTTGCTGGCCAGCAGTCCACGCCCTAAAGAATTTTTGCGCTCACCCCGCCCAACAACGCTGACGCAATCAGCCATGACCTGGGTGCTGGAACAGAACAAGTTGTGGCCACCGATGGATGAAAAAATGTGCAGCTATGGTTGGTTGGTACACACCGTTATACAGATGTTGGAATGGCGGGGTGCGGTCATTACGAACGAGAAAGACAGACTCTTGCCCCAGTAGATCGCCTACGCTTAGCGGCGCAGTCGAAGGAAGCGCCGGCTTTCGCGTGCGTCAGATCCCGGGTTTCTGGTTCGGAATTTCCGCAGCAGACTACACATAGGCATTCAAATCGCCTTCATGACATCCCGTAGAAGTAGAATACATGGCGCATCCTAAAAAAGGTTGATGTCGTTTATCCCTTATCTTAGTAGATCGCAATCATCAACATTCATGTATATACAACGTACTGAGTAACTACGCAAGAATCAGGAAGGATTTGATCTCTCAAACAGTGCCGGTGGTGTCAGGCGTAGCATCGCTGCCGGAAAGCAGAAGGTGCAGGTTCGAGTCTCGGCTGGCGTGAGAGTTTTGATAGCAACAAAACATCCTGTAACAACATACAGCCTCTCTACAGCCGTTCCAGACATAAACATATGTGCTAAAGCAAGGTCTCTGTTACAGCCAACCGTCTATTCGGAGTTGAAGGAAGCCCCTCCCTTGGGGAGTGCGTCTCCGCTGGCCATCGTCTCGGAAAGTACCATTTGCTCTCCTTTAAAGATCGCATCTCTTGAATCAAACTTATATATATATATATATATATATATATATATATATATATATATATATATATATATATATATATACTGGTTGCCTTCGAATCCACTGGTTTGCTTATAAAGCGTGAAAGAAGACCGTGACTCAATACAGTGTAGTTCGCAACACTAAGAGCAGCTCAATTCGTCAATTTTTTCTACAGATAGTGATCGAATTGAAAGAGCTCCGAAGAGTAATCGATGACCTTGACGCGCACGACGGTCTTCCTTGTTGCAAGTTTGCCTCATCATTCAAACTTCTCTTAGTTTTTCAGAAACCAGTGAATAGAGGGATAGAAAGGCTGCGTTTGGCCTCTTCCAGCCTCAAATTTTAATACAATTACTATAAATATAAAAATTATATGAGAATCACTCGAGCCTGTTAAATGTTACGTTCTTATTTCATTACGTTTCTTTTTGTACAGCGCACAAACATAAATAAATAACACTTTTGGCACTAAAAATATCGATTAAGTGAAAATACCCCCAAACACAGAGAGGGAAGTTATGGCTAATCCTCTACGACTCCAAAACGATGTGCTCAATGTCGCGCCCGACTTACAGGCCTAACAGCTAAGTGCACATCCGACGGATCCTCTTTTTTCGGAGAAGCGACATGTCAGCTTGCACCAGTTCGCTTTCACTGTGCCACACGTCCTTGATGGCGGTCTTTTTTCGAACGTGCACATAGAAAGAACCGGCCTGGGCAAAAACCATAAGGGAAATCAGCGCGTAGCACCTACGTGAAAACGAGCGAAGTATTTCATTAATTGGAGTCACTCGGGCCAGTGGAACGTGGTAATTCATTATCAGCCCGTTACTTTTGCACTGCTCATCTCTTACTGTAAAGTAATTGGGTTACTCTGGTAGCGGAACTGGAACACCCCGCCGAAGCACACGGTCGATAAACGCAAAATTTGTCATGCGCATCTCGGAGAGCAGGGTCAGCTGGGCTCGTAGCGTCTGCCATCTTTCATTGCTGTCTTGCCTGAGGAAGCCAAGATGAGTGGAAAACTCTTCCATCAGCTGCTGCAAAGAGTGCACATTTTTCTCGATCAGGGTTTGTTCAGTAATACTGATGTGGAGAGGAGAGAAATCCATGAGCATTCTCCCCACTTGGTAGCGTCGCATCACTTGCTGGTTTGCCGTTCCCATTACAATAGCTTCATTCATCTTTTGGTGGTCATCGGTGAGAGAAATTTTATGTGAAAGAAGCAAAGAAAAAGTCGGGGAACAGCTGCTTCAGAATCGAGTTTGGCCCCAGCAAACAGAGCCAATTTCCCTTTGAAATAAAGCTGTTGAGACAATGCCAACAAAGGATTTTCTGTTTTAAATGCAGCAATGAAAAAAAAACACAATAACGCTAAGGATGTGAAAAGCAAAGGACCACAAAGTCTGACAGCGAACATAATCTTCGGAAGGTGACGCAAAAGGATGGATGTGCACTACGAAGTCGCTTGTATGCACCGGTTCCCATCAATATCATTCATTGCACTTGTGGGTGCGCTTCGCTGAAACGAACTGAAAAGAGGAAATACATGACATGTAGCAAGTTCAAGTGCTCCTCGATCTAATTATTGTCTAGGATGTGAAATTGATGAAATCGAAACCCCGTAGCAAAGCAAACTCTTGTAAGCAATTATGGTATGCAATCATCTTGGTATGGAGAAGATAATTATGATAAGAATGATGAGATGATGATGATGGAATAAGGATGATGAAGCTTTTGATATTTCAATGCTTCTGTGCCAACACTACATCTGAAAGGGTGTATATCGAGAGTAAGCTAGATTGTCGGTGGTTCAGTTTATGTCCGTCAGTACACACATACACGAGTGGCAGACCACAGTTTACCTCAAACGTGGGTTATTAAACCAAAACTGTATATTATACAAATACAATAGACATTAGAGCATCCTAAAACATTCTGCAAGAAGTTAGTATGAAGAATAAATAAAACAGAACATGGGAAGAGCGCCATGTGAAATTGCCATATGACTCTTATAAGGAGTTTTTAGTTTGCACAGTGCAACAGTCTGATAAAGCTCAAAGCGAAATTCTTTTACAGCACCCCACGAATCGTCCTATGATCGCGAAAAAGTAGCGATAGAGGGGATCATAAGAGGACGTAGACTTCCGGGAATTGTTAGAGAGATGGGCACCAGAAACTGGTTTAGAAGAGATTTGAGACTATTATATTTTTAAGAAATAGATGGGCACTGAAGATATTTGAGATATTGTCTGCTACGAATTGCGAGACTTATTGCTTATTGCTTACAAAGGTATGGATCAAGAAGCACCATACAACACAACAAGCCGGAGGCTAGGTATCTTGTCCACGTATGATGTTCCGATTGTTTCTCTTCCTTTCTTTTTCGAGTGGAGGGAATCACGAATGGATAGTGCTTTTCACATGATGTATATCCAGCAATGAAAGTACCTCAAGCTTCATCAGTTTTCGACGAAAAACTGCACTGTTTTGAGAATCTAACACAGTAGTGGTAGTTTATTTTTCTTCTGTGCTAACCAGGTTTGTTGTATATGGGTCTAGGATCGGCCAAAATGTCCTAGAATGAACAAAACCTACAACCGTTTAGGCGAGAGTATAATACCAAAAATAAAAACACTACTACTACTATATTCCAAGTTCGACGTTCTTGAAACCTGGGCATTTTCCAATAATATGTTTTTCTTCTGTGCTAACCAGGTTTGTTATAAAGTTATTTATTACGGCCAACGTTTCGACTAGCTCGACTTTCTCAAGGCCTGAAAGAAGCTCGAAACTTCTTCACCCGCGAAGCCGCTTAGGTCAGAAACACTGTGTCCCCCCCTCCCTCCCTTGCTCAGTATCAACTAGTCCTATGAAATCTAGGCAGAGAACCCAATTCTAATGAGCTAACTGACCGATATTCCGCCAGCGCAGGCCGACCGGCTGAGCTGGCCATCATGGAGCAAGTGAGAAGCACTAGGGCGGTCAATTACACTGCACAGTACGCTGGAGGTCAAAAATGCACATAGCAGTATACGCGAAGCTCTCACAGCTCGCACAATGGAATAAAAGGCAAGAACTCACTTGTAGTTGAGATGCACTCGTTTCTGTTGTTCATGGATGGATTTCTTTCGTAAATCCAGAAAGCCTCAAGAGCCTTTCTGGGGCCAATTTCGTCCTCATGATACTGTACTGTGCACCTTACGTCAAAGTCAGCACCGAAGTGGGCTTCTCTTCGGTGCTTCCCAAGCGGGGTTACTAAGCTTTGCCTTCTCTTACCATCAAGGTGTTCCTTAACGCGAATGGCTAACACCTCCCGGTTTCCCCGACATAGAGATCGCCGCAAGTTAAACATTCGATCTGGTAGACAACGCCCTTTTGCGCACAGTCTCCTCTCCTTCCGTATGGACAAATCACGCACTCAGACATAACACAAGCGCGGTCATAGAGCCGATTGCGAACTAGCTGTCGTTTGATGTTATCTCTCGGGATGTTGACAGTATAACATCCTCATCCAACCCTGCTCACAATAGGCACTGACGTATAGCCGCCGTGACTCGGTCCGAAACGAACGGAAGTGGAAGACAGACTTTGTTACTGTACGCGCGCTCCCGGTGTCCGTATGGCGCTCGATTTCGTTGCACTTCGTACCCATTGAGGGCAGCTATCTGACAAGCCAACATACGTGATTCCTCCCGCTCCCCTTTTCCTGTGCATATCCTTGTTGCTGTTCTGAACATGTTGCGAACTACAGCACGTTTCACAGCTGAAGGGTGAGCCGACTTAGCTTGTATGATGATGTTCTTGGAGCTGCCCTTGCGGTACCACTTCACTCTGTACTGACTGTTTGAAACCCTGATTTGTGTATTCAAAAAGGGTAACCAGCGTTCACACGGAACTTCTCGCGTGAACTTTATGTACTGTGACAGACTGTTAAGAATGTTGAACAGCTCGTCCATTTCGGACTGCGTTGCTGTTACGACACAGCAGGTGTCGATATATCGACAGTACATTATGGGAAGCCGTTCTATTACCGGTCGTTCAATCTTACTCATGAAGCAAATTGCTAGAGCCGGTGCTAAACGTTGTCCCATGGCAAGTCCTCTAAGTTGTGCGAAAAATTTACCTGACCATTTAGAGATGTTGGAGCAGAGACATTCTTTCACAAGAATCATTATATGTGACTTTCTCAAACCAAATGTTACAACACTACTCTCGTGTTCGTCAAGCATTTCGGATAGTGCTTGAAGAGCAGCAACATTGTCTACATTGGTATACAAGGCAGTCACATCAAACGATTCGACTACACAATCCTGTGGAAATCTGCGAGAGCGCAAACGGTCTAGCAGTTCTTCCGTGTTCCCCAAGTGTGAGGGTACGAAGTTGAGTAGTTGACCAACGATCTTGTTAAGAAACCAAGAGATCCGGTCGGTTGGTACGTCCACTCAACTTATTATGGGCCGAATCTTGTATGTGGCTGCATTCAACGAGCGTTTGTCTTCCTCAGATTGCTTATGAGTTTTAATCAAGCTGAAGAATACAGTACATGTTGGCGTTGTTAGCGTCAACCTTGCAATAAAACGTCTATATAGACCAGCTGGTTTTGCTACCGATACTCAAAGCGCATTTAACTTGCAGCATTGCGAATGAAATACTTTCTCTGATGTTTCACGATAAACACTGGTGTCGGAAAGGTGGGGCTCCATGATTTCTTTGTCCAAAGTCTGGGGACAAACCACGAATTCACCTCCTTTATCGCTAACAGAAAGTCGTATTTCGTTACGCCGAATTTGGTCAAGGACTTGTCTGAAACCTTCCCATTGGCCCTTCGTGAGGTTTGTTGTTTTCTCTCGCCGAAACGTACTGAAAAAACGTAGAACCTCTGAGGAGAAAATTCTTAACTTCACATCGGCCTTCGGATAAGACTCAGATTCCTTATAAAATGACCAGGAAACGGGATAGGTGCTAGCAATCTGCATAATGATCCTTCATTTGCAATGCGTTCGAAGTCTCCCCTTGCTCTTGCTCTAAGTTGGTCTCTAAGCCTATGCATCCCACACACAACTTTACGAAACGTCGCTGCACAGATGTTGTGCGTCATTGAAAACAACGACCTAAGAAAATCCAATGCTTTCGTAGAAACGGGTGCATCACCAACTACAGTGACCCTTGCCTGATCTGTTGTGGTGGTTTCGAGCTGAACTAATCGGTCTTCAGACGCCTGAGGAATAGAAGTGGAAAGCTCGCTGTCAGAATGACTTCTCATCCTTTCACTCCTAAGAAAGTTGAACTTCTCACAAAATGTGGACTTCGTTCTTGACCGAATGGCATCACAGATGTCTTTCGATCCGCTTTCAACCCTTCTACAGATCTGTTTTCGAAGAAACCGGCGGCAGGATTCTTTTTTCGTCGTACACTTTAATGCCGTGGAGTGTAATATATACTGCTTCTGTTTGATAGCGGCTCCCAGAAGCGACTTATAGATAGCCGCGATTCTGAAATGATCTTCTGGCAAGCAGCATACTGCTCCTAGCTTCTTATTTTTGATGATCGTGGCACTAAGCCGGTCGCTATACAGCGCTGAAGGAGGACCAGTGATTGTCGCGTGACGACAAACTTCTGGCGGAGCGATAGAGCTTCCTTGACAAGGTCGATACGTCATTTAATATTAGGTTGTCCCATAAGTCCCCGCCATTTTTTTTCAACGATTCATGCAGATTTCGCCGGCGGTCCCTTGCATAGCGCTGCACAGCTTTCGAAGGAGAATAATTTGCTCTATCAGAACGTATATTGCATTTTTTTCATCATGACTTTTGTCAATTTTTAGGTCGTTGAAGTGAAAAGTGAAAAAGTGAAAAAGCAGCCATTTGCGCACTTGTTCTCTCCGCTTAGGTTTGTATTTTTTGCGCAGTTTTTTATAGCATTTGGAAGACAATGTTCTGTACCACAAGAATATGTGTTAGTGCTATTTGTTCATTTGCCCTTTATTTTAAGCCATCAAATTGGGAATTTCGACTTTTCCGTCCGAATTTTTACCAAAACTCCGGTTCTGTGGTTGGACTTTTTTGCCTGGTGTTATATGACGTTTGGAAGATTTTGTTCAGTAAGAATTTGTGTCGCGTTTATTGGCTCACGCTGATTTCTGTCGAATATCAACAACTGAAAAAGGAGAAGGAGTTGTTGGTGAAGACGATTTTTCTCTTTTTGGCATTTTGTTGGCATTCAATAGAAATCAATAAACGCGACACATAGTATTATAGAGCAAGCATCCTCTTTCGAACGACATATATCACCAACCCAAAAAGTCCAACCACAGAGCAGGAGCTGTCGGCAAAATAACCATCCTCCTTCGGACGTCCCAATTTGATGACCTAAAAATCAATAAAGGACAAATGAGCAAATAACACTAACACATATTCTTGTGGTACAGAACATTGTCATCCAAATGCTATAAAAAACTGCGCAAAAAAATACAAACCTAAGCGGAGAGAACAAGTGCGCAAATGGCTACTTTTTCACTTTTTCACTTTTCACTTTAACGACCTAAAAATTGACAAAACTCATGATAAAAAATGCAATATATGTTCTGATAGAACAAATTATTCTCCTTCGAAAGCTGTGCAGCGCTATGCAAGGGACCGCCGGCGAAATCTGCAGTGAATCGTTGAAAAAAACGGCGAAGACTTATGGGACAACCTATATATTCCAAGTTCGACGTTCTTAAAACCTGGGCATTTTCCAATAATTTGT
>OX375869.1:78367205-78413336 GCA_947359475.1 Heligmosomoides polygyrus bakeri
AATCAGGTTTGTTATAAAGTTATTTATTACGGCCAACGTTTCGACTAGCTTGTTTTTCTCAAGGCTTTCGCGTTAAGGAACACCTTGCTGGTAAGAGAAGGCAAGGCTTAGTAACCCCGCTTGGGAAGCACCGAAGAGAAGCCCACTTCGGTGCTGACTTTGACGTAAGGTGCACAGTAAGTATCATGAAGACGAAATTGGCCCCAGAAAGGCTCTCGAGGCTTTCTGGATTCACGAAAGAAATCCATCCATGAACAACAGAAACGAGTGCATCTCAATTACAAGTGAGTTCTTGCCTCTTATTCCATTGTGCGAGCTGAGAGAGCTTCGCGTATACTGCTATGTGCATTTTTGACCTCCAGCGTACTGTGCAGTATAACTGACCGCCCTAGTGCTTCTCACTTGCTCCATGGTGGCCAACTGAGCCGGTCTGCCTGCGCTGGTGGAATATCGGTGAGTTAGCCCACTAGAATTGGGTTCTTTGCCTGGATTTCCTAGGACTAGTTGATACTGAGCAAGGGGGGGGGACACAGTGTTTCTGACCTAAGTGGCTTCGCGGATGAGGAAGTTTCGAGCTTCTTTCAGACCTTGAGAAAGACGAGCTAGTCGAAACGTCGGCCGTAATAAATAAATAAATAACTTTATAACAAACCTGGTTGGCACAGAAGAAAAACAAATTATTGGAAAATGCCCAGGTTTCAAGAGCGTCGAACTTGGAATATAGTAGTGGTAGTGTTTTTATTTTTGGTATTATATTCTCGCCTAAACGGTTGTAGGTTTGGTTCATTCTAGGACATTTTGACCGATCCTCGACCCATTATCGGACTTGTTTGTGGAGGAGAAATGGATGAAAACAACGTCAAGAGCGGCATTAATCAGTCAATTTATGAGTAGCGGCATGCATTTTAGTTTTCTTTTGTGTGAAGGATTCGGCTATTCTCAGTGTACCAGAGAAGATGCTGTCATTGCTTTAATAACACTGTTAAACTTTTAGCTACATCAATTTGAGTTTTAGCACCAGGCAGGAAGAGCAGGAAGGAGGTAATCCTGAGTGAGGTTCACTGCCAGGAGCAGTATGCCACGATGTTCTCGACTATAATTGGTGGGTGAGATGTCGTTCACATACAGTTTTACCGATGAAGAATGCCATAAAAACAGCAACTCTTTAGTGCTAAATCATTGCCGTAACAGTTATGATGTCGTTGTTTTAACTGAGACATGGTTGTCCTCTGTAAATGAACTACGCCCACTTCTAGGTATCGCAAATAGTCAATACCTTTTCATTAGGTGTGATAGAAAGAATAAGAAAGGTGGAGGGGTCATGCTGCTTCTAAAAATTCACACCTCACATAAACTGATTTTTCATGAATCTGTAAAGAACTCCTACGAGAATTTAATATGTGACATCGGTGAAAAAGCTAGCGCTCCGCGCTTCATAGTCTTGCACAGAGCTCCATCATGCGACATCAGCAATCGTTCAGGTTAGGTAAAGCAATCAGCGACTTCTGCGCATGCAGTGTTCCTTGTGTACTCTTACGAGATTTCAAGCTGCCTAACATTGGGACACAATAGGGATAATGTCACAAATACATTTGAGGATATGTTTTGGAGCTCACCAGTTCCAGCAGTTGGCGCATAGACCGAGGAGAGGGAACTCCTCGTTGGATCTAGTGCCCTGCAATTTCCCTAATTTGGTTCGCGGCATAAATATTGGCCCACCAATAGGAAGTAGTGATCATGCCACAATATCGTTTAATATCGCAAAAAATATAGGCCATAATGTTGGTGAAGCTAAGTTGGTCAGAGACTTTAAAGCGGCAAACTACACTAAAATCAAAGAGCACCTACCTGATGTTGATTGGATAGGTACCCTTAGTTATGGTAATTCAGTCGATCAAATGTACGAACTACTACTTCATGTTCTTTATCAGGTCATTGAATTATATGTGCCCATGAGAAAAGTGGATCCTCAAAAAATAGCCGTCCCGGACTACCTCAAGAGGATGATGAACCCTCAAGTTTCTCTCTGGAATACAGCCACTGCTAAAGGACGTAGACTGGAGCACATACGAAAGCTGCAAAAGAAAGGTGCATAAAGAGCTATCTCGATACAATCTCTACATAAAAGACCATATTTTCCAGTGACAACACGTCTCTCTATAGATGCATAAAGTTCTGATCCGGCGGGGACAGATCTATCCCCAGCCTAGTGGATGCTGAAGGTACTTTTGTGTAGTAACCTAATGAGAAAGCAAGTCTTCTAGCTATTGAGTTTCAAAAAGTATTCAGAAAAACATCAGGAAGTAGTGCGGTGGTTCCTCCACTTCAAAGTCGCTTGCCATCCATATTTCCCCAGATGGGACCTACATTATGGTTTCATAAAAATGAAATTGCCGAAGTTTTGTCTAAGTGGCCCAAGTCTTCTTCGATTTCTCCAGACAATCTACCTTTAATGTTTACCATAAAGGTCATTAGTTTTATAGCTCTTCCTTTAGAAATGATTTTCAATTCGAGTTATATGAAAGCGGATGTTCCTCGTAGGTGGAACGCGCGTTCATCACTCCGATTCCCAAAAAGCCTCCATTTTCGGACCCGGGAAATTACCGGCCTGTCAGCAAAACATCGTCTTTCGCGAGTGCTTTTGAAAAATCGTTAAGAAATTTCTGCTGCAACACATCTTAAACAACGGCATAGTTTCTAAAGACCAATTTGGATTTCTGAAACAGCGTTCGGTGGAAGCAGCTGTTCTTAGCTCAATCAATGACTATACTCTGGCTTTAGAAAGAAAAAACCGTGTTGATGTAGTCTACTTTGACTTTTCCAAGGCCTTCGACAAGGTTCCTGCAGAAAAATTATTGTTCAAGTTGAAGACAATTGGAATTCGTCCTATGATTGTAGGCTGGATGAAGAGCTTCCTTGTAGATAGGACATATCAGGTGCGAGTAGGATATGGCTACTCCTCGGCTTATTCTGTAACTAGTGGAGGGCCACAAGGAGGAGTTCTGTCTCTACTCCTATTTCTTACATACACCCATGATATTCCTGACTCTGTCTCTAAGTTTGGTGTTATGTGCAAAATGTGCGCTGATGACGTGAAGATTTACAAAGAAGTCGACAAACCTGTTAGCTCTTCTGATGTTCACGCCGCTATCGACTTTATCGCAAGATGGGCTGAAGAACTTCCTCTATTGTCAAATCGCAGTGTCTTGTAATACAATCAAAGCAGCGAAACTATTCTCCATTCTATAGACTTAATGGCATGGTTTTGAAACAGGTCACGGATGTTAGCGATTTAGGCTTCCTTATAAGGAGTGATTTAAGTTTTGACCTCCATTACAAATCGCTTGTAAAAAAGCAAACTTTCGTTCCTATAACTTGTTCAAAGTGCTAAAAACAAATTATCCTCTAGCTCTCTTGCGTGCCTACAAATGCTACGTCAGACCTATTATGGAGTTCGGTACCTCAATTTTCAATCCATGTCACAAAAAGACATCGATCTCCTCGAAACCGTTCAGAATAACTACACGCGAAAGTTGTTCATGAGATGCTATAAAGTGAGATATGGAGATATTCCCAGCGGCTCTGAGCGGGCGAAGCTACTTGTTATATCTAGTTTACGTAACAGAAGAGACAAAACAGACCTAATCACGTTATTTAAAATCCTCACAGGGAAACTTTCCTTTGATCCAATTGTATGTTTCGGAGGGCCACTTAGGAGAGACGTAAGAGGTACACTTCGATTACATGTTAAGGTTGCAGAGACACGGGTCATGTCTCACTTTCTCACCTGCCGGCGTCATAGGGAGCTAAACCTATTTATCGGTGAACATGAAAATTTTGTTTATGTCTGGGCCTCATTTCAAACATCTGCTTGCCCGAAGTAGGTTAACCTAGCTTGTTTCCTTTTTTGCACTGTGTTCTGCTTAATACTGCTTTTTTAATTGTGTTCTGCATAACACCGCTTGATCATGTTGCTTTATGATACGTGTTATGTGTGCGTGTAATTCTCTTGCAATTCACGCCCCTTGATAAGTAAATAAATAAATAAATGTTTTTTGAATTAGTTCTACAATACCATACATAAATAGTAAAAACTGTTAGTACAAGATCACTGAAGAACATTTCTAGCTCCAAAAGATTCTTTAAGGTGAATTACATTTGGATATTGACCCTATTATTCGTTTATGAAATGAGTTTTAAAGTTTCCTGTTCTTGTGTCTTGCACCATCAAGGTGTAAGCTACATTAGGGAGTCTCTTTTAACTGGTAGTGCATTCTACGTCACTCGTATCTTCAGCCTTTTGAAGCAACATATGGCGAATACGTGAATTTTCGGCTGACTCTGGTGACGCTCCATAGTCGAACTAATTTCAGAGATTGATTCGAATAAGCGACATTTTTCCTGATAGACGAATAATATGGCTCTAGTGTTTATCTAGAACCGTTATTTCTTGATCGAAATTTCAGGCAAAACATTGTGTAATCAATATCCTTGTTTATGAAAAAAAAAGATTGACGGAGCTTGGTGAAGCACATGTTATTATATTTTCCACTGCAAAGCTTCATGCAAATGACGTTCACACCACCAATCAGGTAAACAGTGAGAATAAGGCAAATGCATGACGGGATTTTAACGCTAAACAATGTGGGAGTTCGGTCTCTCTAAAACGTGAACGGAAAAGTGGAACGGAGCTCTTAGGTACTTGTAAACTCTAAACTTTGCTGTGTCTAAAAACGTAAAATAACCATTGAAACAGTGATACTTTCCTGAGACATTCTGTGAAGTGCACTGATCGAACTACAGTACCGCGCATGCCTTTTGGTCAATTCCCGAAAAAAGCCGCTTTGGAGCGTTCCAAAGCGGTTTTTTAAAATAACTTTCTTCAAAATCAAGCACTTCTGAAAAAAACATATAATTGAGATCAGCAGGCCAAGCTCTATCTTCTGACATAATCAATCGAGTGGGCGCGAGAGCCTGTAGAGTGACAGTTTGGGGAATTTTATTGAAATTCCCAGCCGCCCCACTCAGAAATTGCCTTAGGACTGTCCAGCGTGCCTTTGGAATGCGCCGTAAACAATGCATACAGAATCGAACCTATCAACCGAGCGGCCGCGACCACTTGCAGGGTGAGGTCGAGTGGGCGCGAGAGCCTGTAGAGTGACCGCTTCGGGAGTTTTATCGAAATTCCCAGCCGTCCTACTCAGAAATTGCTCTTAAACTGTCCAGCTTGCCTTTGGAGTGCGCCGTAAACAATGCATATAGAATCGAACCTATCAGTCCAGTAGGCGCGACCACTCGCAAATGCACGAGCGTGTGTGTTCGGAGCGCAATAACTCTGTCGAGATCGAATCGTTCCGGCTGCGGCTCGTGGATTTTGTAGGGAGTAGAAAGCTTTAGTGGTCCGCGAAAGTGCAGCGTTACAGCATGGAAACAAGCGAAATTATAGCGGCGCGAAAATGCAGGTTAGACGTGTGTGACACGATTTTTTCCGACTTCAGTCGACCCCTGCAGGAAGACGCGGAGAGATACCGGCCTACAAATGCATGGGCAAGCGGAACTCTTAAGGTACTTTACGATGGCATGCTCACAACTCCTCAGCTGCCTAACCGCCTTAGCCCAGCTGCCATTTTAGGGCGGTGGACTTAGGGTTGAAGTTTCCTGCGCCCTTGCTCACCCATGTTTGAGTTTTCGACACTCGCAATAACACCGATAGCTTCAGCACGAAATCTCTATCGATTGGTTTTACTCTCGACCAATTCTGGAAAAAGCGATTTTTTGACAATTTCCCATCGAGGACGGGGGCGCTCCAGGTCGAGCCTGTGCGGACGATGACGTCATCGAAAATCGATATTTTCGAAATTAGCCAAATTTTCTCTTCAAAATTATCTAGTGGTTATTTTGTGCGCTGATTACGAACCCGACGTCCGTTTTTGAAAATTTGGCCGATTTCGGTAAGTTTTGGATTTTCTTCTGGATAACTGGGGGTGGTCGTGTCAGGGTCACCGATTTTGCTCAAACTTCATCTAAGGGCAGGGGTTATTCGGGGTGTCCAACACGATGAAGAAGTCCATTTGGCTGATTATGGCAGGAGACACCCATAGTGACTGAGCGTGATCGGTGATCCTGGCGCGACCACCCTCAAACGGCAGGTAACCTACCGAAATCGGCGAAATCTTCGAAAACGGACGTCGGATTCGTGATCAGCGCACAAAATAACCACTAGATGATTTTGAAGAAAAAATTTGGCTAATTTCGAAAATATCGATTTTCGATGACGTCATCGTCCGCGCAGGCTCGTCCTGGAGCGTCCCTGTCCTCGATGGGAAATCGTCAAAAAATCGCTTTTTCCAGAATTGGTCGAGAGTGACACCATTCGATAGAGCTTTTCATGCCGAAGAGAAAGGTACCATTGGAGTATCGAAAACTCAAATATGGGCGAGTAAGGGCGCAGGAAACTTCAACGCTAACTCCACGCCCTAAAATGGCAGCTGGGGCTAAGCCGTTCTAGGCAGCTGAGGAGTTGTGAGCATCTCTTCGTAAAGTACCTTAAGCGTTCTGCTCGCCAATGCATTTGTAGGCCGGTATCTCTCCACGTCTTCCTGCAGGGGTAGACTGAAATTGGAAGAAATTGTGTCACACAAGGCTAACCTGCATTTTCGCAGCGCCGTAATTTAGTACAATCATAAGCTACATTGCTCTGTTTCAGCGCACTATTAGTACATTTCACTGCCTACAAAACCCACAAGCTGCAGCCGGAAAGGTTCACACACGACAGAGTTATCGCGCTCAGAACACGGCCGCGCGTGCAATGCAATACAACGACGGTCCATGTTCTCCTCGCTCTTACTCGCCCAGATTACAGTTTTTCCTACTCCCAATAGCACCATTCATTGCAGCATGAAAAGCTGGACCGAATAGTATCTAGCATGGCCCAATTGTAAGATATCGATTTTCTATGACGTCATCGTCCAGGCTCGGCCAGGAGCGCCCTCGTCCTCGATGGGAAATTGTCCAAAAATCGCTTTTTCCAGAATTGGTCGTGAGTGACACCGTTCGATAGAGCTGTTCGAGCTGAAGAGAACGGTACCATTGGAGTGTCGAGAGCTCAAATCTGGGTGAGTAAGAGCGCAAGAAACTCTAACCGCTATCTTACGCCGCTCTAAACTGGCAGATGAGGCCAATTCAGTTCAGGCAGCTGAGAAGTTGTGAGCATGTCATCGTAAAGTGCCTTCAGTGTTCTACTAGCATACGCGTTTGCATGCCGTTAGCACGCCGCCTCTTCCTGCAGGAGTCGACTGAACTCGGAAAAAATCGTGTCACACACGAGTAACCTGCATTTTCGCGCCGCTATAATTTCGCTTGTTTCCATGCTGTAACGCTGCACTTTCGCGGACCACTAAAGCTTTCTACTCCCTACAAAATCCACGAGCCGCAGTCGGAAAGATTCGATCTCGACAGAGTTATTGCGCTCCGAACACACACGCGCGTGCAATTTGCGAGTGGTCGCGCCTACTGGACTGATAGGTTCGATTCTATATGCATTGCTTACGGGGCACTCCAAAGGCAAGCTGGACAGCTTAATAGCAATTTCTGAGTAGGGCGGCTGAGAATTTCGATAAAACTCCCGAAAGGTCACTCTACAGGCTCTCGCGCCCACTCGATTGACAGGTTCGATTCTATATGCATTGTTCACGGCGCACTCCAAAAGCAAGCTGGACAGGCTAGAGGCATTTCCTAAGTGAAACGACTGGGAATTTCGATAAAACTCCCGAAATGTCACTCTACAGGCTCTCGCGCCCACTCGATTGATAGGTTTGGTTCTATATGCATTGCTTACGGGGCACTCCAAAGGCAAGCTGGACAGTTTAATAGCAATTTATGAGGAGGGCGGCTGGGAATTTCGATAAAACTCCCGAAAGGTCAAACTACAGGCTCTCGCGCCCACTCGATTGACAGGTTCGATTCTATATGCATTGTTCACGGCGCACTCCAAAGGCAAGCTGAACAGTTTAAGAGCAATTTATGAGTAGGGCGGCTGGGAATTTCCGATAAAACTCCCGAAACGGTCACTCTACAGGCTCTCGCGCCCACTCGATTGATAGGTTTGGTTCTATATGCATTGCTTACGGGGCACTCCAAAGGCAAGCTGGACAGTTTAATAGCAATTTCTGAGTAGGACGGCTGGGAATTTCGATAAAACTCCCGAAAGGTCACTCTACAGGCTCTCGCGCCCACTCGACCTCACTCTGCATGTGGTCGCGCCCACTCGATTGATAGGTTCGATTTTGTATGCGTTGTTCACGGCGCAGTCCAAGGACAAGCTGGACAGTCTTAAAGCAATTTATGGGTAGGGCGGCTGGGAATTTCAATAAAGTTCTCCAAACTGTCCTCTAAAGGCTCTCGCGCGAACTCGATTGATTCTGTCGGGCCTATATGCATTGTTCAACTCTATTGATTTTATGTCAAAAGATAGAGCTCGGCCTGCTGATCTCAATTATATGTTTTTTCACAAGTGCTTGGTTTTGAAGAAAGTTATTTTAAAAGGCCTCTTTGGAACGCTCCAAAGCGGCTTTTTCGGGAATTGACCAAAAGGCATGCGCGGTACTGTACAATTCAGCGTTTCGCCTTCTCCAAACACGTCTTACAGCAGTTCGCCTAGATCTGAAAGATGCGGCTCTGTCGTCTTGAAATTCTCAAAAAAAAAATCAATCTTTGCTTCAAGGAGATAATGCTGTGATGGTTGATAAACTCTGAAAGTAAACTGGGTTTTTCTAAGAGCCATCTTCTCCGTTTTGGATAGGCTTTCTACATTTCCGCATCATCATTTATCATCTATACCTTGGTAGCTTTTTGTGTGCACACCGCCTACGTCGTGACAAATGAGAATTGAAATCACCGTTCTTTTTGGAATTGCATCAAGATTCCATATAATTTTTGGTGGTTCTACAGAAGATTTTAATTAATTAGTTTATTCTTTTATTACTACAACAACAACTGATTTAGACAGAGCTACTTTATGAGACTACAATTATACATAAATTTCTTAAACTGATTCGTTACATTGAACGCTATCATTTCTGTGCATGGAATTATAGTATACATTCCTTAACGACGCTTGTGCTCAAGCAAGCAGGAAAAGTTGTTAGATTGTCCGGAAAGTTCTTAGTGCTTTACTTTGAACTACCACAACTTTCTCAAATCCGATTGAATTTAGTCGAAATAAAAACCGTTATAATTAGCACACGTAATGCGCTTCGCAGACACCCGCTGGACGAGAGCCATCACCGACTGGATTCCGCGGGATGTCAAAAGAACACCAGGACTCCCACCAACGCGTTGGTCGGACTTCTTCGTTAAAGCCCTGAACGACCGATATGACGCTCTTCGTGTCCCTCGAGCGAGGAGGATCCATTGGACCACTCTGGCACGCGACAGGGACGAATGGAGACGCTGCTGGCACCCGATCGAGCAATTCGATGATCAACGGGACGACAGGTGATACAGGTGATAATCAGCACGCTCTTTTCCACGGGATGCCTCTCAAATTATTTCATCAGGGAAAAAATTAGGTGGTCGAGATTCCACGAGAGCCGTGAAAGCTGTTTCGGCTTGGTACTAATTGTTGAAGGTTTTACCAGCGAGAACGTTTTGAAAGCGTTTGAAAGGGTGGTAGTCGGTTGGTCAGAGGTCTGGAGAATATGGCTGGTGAGGCAAAACTTCGACCCTCAATTCGTTCAAATTTCGAATAGTGATTTGTCAAACGTATGGGCGGGCGTCATCGTGCAAAAGAATCGGGCCCCTTCTGTTGACCAATGCTAGCCGAAGTTGACACAACTTTCGACGCATTTCGTCGATTTCCTTCCAAAAGGGCTCTGCTGTGATCGTTTCGATCGGTGCCAAAAAGTTGTAATAGATCACACCAGCCGCCGACCACTACACAGTAAGCATTACCTTTTTTGGTGGAGATTCGCTCATGGAAAATGTCTAGTGGATTCGTCGGCGTCCAACCACTGTCCAGATCGTCTTCTTTGATAACACAGAATCCACTGTTTATCACAATGACGATTAGATCCAAAAACGGGCCAGTTTTGCCGCGTAAAAGTAGAAAAGAACAACTCTCGAAGCGTGACAATTTTTGACGCCCAGTCAACTCGTGGTGCACCCACTTTTCGAGCTTTTTCATCTTCCCAAGGCGTTTCGAAGCATCGAAACATCTGCAACAGCAGTTCTAGTTGCGTCTACCTCTTCCGCGATCTTGCGAACTATTCGTGATGGTTCACCTTCCACCGATTCCTTCAACTCGTAGGCCAGGGTTGATTCAGTCGAGGCTGAAATCTCCGGCCTGAAATTTATTGAACCACCTGCGCAAGTGCTTTATCCAACACTATTAGGCACCCACACTCGACTGATTCGTCGAGGTGACACGGCTGCGGATTGTCCCAATTTGAAGTTAAAATAAAATATCGTTGGGAATTGCTTTTTCAACGTACTTTAAGAAACCCTTCAAGAACAAAAATATAAAACAACGTTTAAACATAAATTATTTAGCCAGATGGAGCAAAAAATTCTGTACAGAAAGTAGCATTAATGCACAATGCAAGCTGAATTTTACTTAATAATAGACGAATAAAATAGTAACACAAAACTCATTCAATAAAAATGTTCCTACCATTTTTACCAAGCCAACACTAATCCTAATTTCTTTTCATATTTCGTTTCTTTTCTGCACTGTTTGCTAATGCTTTTGCAAGTCCTCATTCATTTCTCCTATTAAGTTACGTGTTTACATTGGCTAAGAGTAGTCCCTGATTGCAGTTCATATTTTTTATACGATTTTTTCTTGCTTTTGTTCAACTTTTAAGATTCTCATTCTCCCTACTGACGTCTTTCGTTCGTGCGTTTCAAAATGTACTCCTCCCTTCTATGCTACCGCCTAAGGTGCGCAGTAGTTTAAAGAGGCCTGTGAGATAAAGGGCCCGCCTTGCGGTAGTGTGCTTAGGTCTTAGACCTGGCGCATTCTATAAATCGCATGCATGATGCCTTTGCGGTAAGCATTTTATAAAAGTTTTGTGTTATTTGTGCTTTCCATACCCTTTACAAATTATTTTCTCCCATTATAAGGAACGAGGACGGGCTACTCTTCGTCAATTGCAAATATCAGTCTGAATACTTGACATTTTTTTAGACTTCTTCCATAGCCAATCATAGATTTTTCATTGTCTGTCTGTTATTGGCTGTTATTGTGATTGTTATTGACTACAATAAATATAAGTAAATATACAAACACTGAGAACTTTCCGGACAACCTAATAGGAAGCGGTGAGGTAGTGCTGCAATACATTATCTTTCCACATCGCTTTGGCGAACGCCTTATGTCGCTCACGAATCAAATAAAGTGCATCGATCATGGTTCCGCCATTCTTATTTTATTCAATAGACTGTGATTTCTTCATTTAAACGAGAAGATGGATGTCCTATACGAGAAGCTTTAGGGGCCGCAGGGAGAGAAGTTCGCTATCCGGCCCGCCAAGGCACGGCATAGAGCTTGCGTAGACATCCGATGGTCAAGGCTGTGAAGAGTGCTGATGGTAGGGTACTACGGAAGCCAGTCGAGGTCAGAAAAAGATGGGTGGATTACTTCAAGGAACTGCTAAATAAGGAATTCCCGCGTCGGGATGTCCAAGAAGAACAGCCAACGGAAGGACCATCCCGTCTTGGACGCAGGAAGAGGTAAGCAGCGCTATAGGGAAGATGAAGCTCGGAAAAGCAGCTGGTCCCGATCGGGTGCCACTAGAGGCCTAGAAGGTGCTTGGGAACGCTGGAGTCACAACGGCCTGCGGCCTGAACGTGAGGAAGACGAAGTTCATCAGCTCCAAGCAGTGCAACGAACCGATCCTAGACTGCCAAGGGGAGGTGATCAAAAAGATGGAAGAATTCCGGGTACTTAAAAGCTTTGAAGCACAGGGCCCGTGGTGCTGTTGGTTGTCGGGAAACAAGTTAACGCAGCAACCCCACCGATACTTATGAAGCAGCGGTCCCCCAGTGGTGGGGTTGTCGCTTTTCCGTTGCCGTTGCCCCGTTAACATGTTTCCCAGCAACCCCACGGCATCACGAGCCCTCTGCTTCATAAGTACCAAATTCCGCTACCTCGGAGGAGATCTGTCCCAGGCGGAAAGCGTGGACCAGGCAGTTAAGGGGACGGATAAATGCAGCATGGCTCAAATGGAGAGAGAGTCCACAGGAATACTCTTCGACTGTAGGTGCTCCAGGAAAAAGCAAGCTATAGGCAAGCTATATAGAACAGTAATGAGGCCTGCCCTCCTCTATGGTGAGTACTGGGCTCTGGGTAGAGTGCAGGAGCGGTAACTACACGCCGCGGAAATGAGGGAAATGCTCAGATGGGAATGTGGATGGGTCCGTCAGGCCAGAGTGCGAAATGAGGATGTTAGGGCAGTTATGAAGGCAGCTCCGATCCAGCTGAAGATGAGGGAGCAGCGCCTAAGGTGGTACGGTCACATTCTCAGAAGACCACAGAGTCACGTCATAAGGTTGGCATTAGATTTTGAGGCACCAAAAAAGCGTTCGAGAGGAGCCCCGAAGAAAAGTGTAAGGACGTCATCAAGAAGGACGTCATCTCGCCGAAATCGGCGCAACGGTAGACGATGCTCTTGATAGGATGAGGTGGCGACGGATCTAAAAACAGCGGACCCTGCGACTGCGCGGGACTAGAGAAGAAGAAGAAGATTCCTTTTGATCGCTTGCCACACTACTGAACGCATTTGTGAGGAGTAACGGGAAGACGTTATACTTGGCTGCTCGTCTAATTGCTGGCGGCTGTCTCATACGTCGCGATCTTCGTGTCTGTGACAATACTTCGGTCTTGATCCTTCACAACGACGAAGTCTACATGAGTATTGGTACCCCGACTATGGTATAAGATGAGGTGAGAGTCGTGTTTCGAGTGTGGTGAGGTTATGCGATTCCGCGTAATCAAGGATACAGTCATCAGGCGTTACATGACCCGTATCCGAAACCACCATGACAGTTGCACCCGTCTTTCGTAGTACACGTGCCCATTAAGGTCACCAGAGACTGTGTTGAGACCTTTCGACGGTACCTCAGCTGTCGTCTCATCAATCAGGCTCAAAAACGCATCCTTGGCTTGATCAGAACAGTTTGCGAGGCCTTACGCAGAGAAGAAGTGATAGAGTCATTCCTTAGTGGCGGCAACTAAATTCATCAATCAATCGTCAAAGCGTTCTACACCCCAATCATGCCTAGAAAATGTTGGGAGACGATTGTACCTACACCACTAGTGGTTCTGGTACTCCAACATATAATGGCTTTGAAGTCATTCCATATCTAGTGACTGGCTGCACCGCATACTAATCAAATCAGCTCTTCTACGCTCTACTGCTTCTACCAACACGCAAGAGCGGTCCGTCAAGCTTCCCACATCCAGAGTTAACACGCGGGTCCTGCTTACTCAGACAAATTTGCATTAGTAACCGACCATGATAGGAGCCTACAGACAGCGGTTACGCCCACTCCTGCACAATAGCTTTACGTGCTTGAAGCTGATACCTTCGTGCTGCTGCAGGAGCACGAAGCTATCAAGTGGATACCAGCAACCTTCAGGTCCACATGCAACATATCAAGTCAACGCTGCTTCGGCCGCCGGTTCACGTAACTTGTCATCAACTGGAGCGACACCAAACCTCTGGCGTATTTCATCGTTGCGAACACGGTCCAGACGCGTAACACCAGCCATCCAGCGCAGCATTTTTGTTTCCACTACGCTGAGGCGAGTTTCAATCTCCTTGCTGCACTCAGCTCCATACATCGCTACTGGTTGGACGACGGCTCTATAAATCTTCGATTTAAGGCGTTCTGGTATTTTTCTGTAGCATAAAACGCCTGCCATCGAGCGCCATTTGGTCCATGCTGCGCTCAAGCACGAGTTCATCTGAAACATCAGACTACCATCAGTTGCAATTGCAGATCCTAGATACTTGAAGTTTGTCGTCCGTATTAGCGCAGTGTGATTGATCTCAATGGACCCGGCTTCGTTTACGTCTGTCGTCAAGTACTCAAATTTTGTGATGTTTAGCTTGAGCCCGAACATCGCCAACCGGACGTATCAAGCTTGCGCTTGTCGCTCGAGTTCGCTCTTCTCTTCGCGTGCAAGCATTACGTCATCTGCATACAGCAGCGTCCAGGGTAGGCTTTTAAAGGTCTCTCGAATGGCATCCATTACGACAACTAAAAGGAGCCGGGCAAACGCAGAGCCCTGGTTAACATCGACAGAGATAGGAAACTCCGCCGATGTGGCGTTGGCGCTCGCACACTACTCTTTGGACCAGAGTAAATTATGCGCATCCACTCAATAAGCTCTTCGGGAACACCGTGTTGTCTTTCGCGGTACCCGATCAAATGCTTTCTCTAGGTCAGGAAAGCTAGGTGCAGCGATTTCTGTATTTCGCGATGTCTCTCTACCAGAAGACGAGTAGCATGCATGGCATCGATGGTGCCATAGCCAGGTACGAAGCCACGTTGGTCGGTGGAAAGCTGGACGTTCTCGCGAATATGTCCATCTACAATTCGCTCAGAGATTTTCATGTTATGCGATAGCAAGCGGATTGGATGGCAATTCGTGCAGTCCGTAGGGCTGCCCTTCTTCTTCCAAATTGGGATCGTCGTGCTTTCCTGCCAACCACCAGGTACCTTCTTTTCTGTAACAACCTTGGTTGAAAAGTTTAGTTAGCCACTCAGCAAGACTCCAGCACCTCAACTTGCTTAAGTCGGCCGCTAAAGCCCCGTCACTTTGCCTGGCTTCATCTTCTTCAAAGCCGCTTCCATTTCCTCCACAGTGATTTTCTGCACAGGAGTGCATAGGAGGGACGGAAGGGCAAACTCTACAGTGGAAATTTTCTCTTGCGGTTCGTCAGTAGATGGCCGTTCTCATCATTAATGCCCAAGAATTCTTCGATGTCCTCGGCCTGACGATGGCGTGCCTTGGCAAGTCGATAAAGATGTCGTTCACCATCGCGCGTCTCGAGTTTATCGCTTAGATCATCATAATGAACGGCTTTTGCAACGGTTACGGCCTTATTTTCCGCTCTGCCTCCTCTTACATACGCCATTTGTCTTCTGCCTTGTCGCACGGGAACGCCTGATATAATTTTTCTTCTATTGGATGTTTTCTCTTACGTCGTTAGTCCACGGCCACGCCAGCTTCTCGATCTAGCGGGGTCCAGACCTAGTCATGCCTAGTTCAGAGCATGCAACTTGTAATATCGTATCGGTGGCATCTTTCCATGTTTCGTCGGTGGTCGTCACCGTCGGTAAACGAAAACGAGAAACAAAAGATGCAGCAGTTTCCTTCAACCGCCACCACTTGATCCTGGTGGACCGCATCGCTCGACATGCCGCATCCTCGGAGGGGCAAACTTAAGAGTGTATATCGGACGGTGCTGTGTGGCGACAGTCTCCTACGGCACCACCTTCGCATCTGTAACCAGCTTATCGATCGCGATGCTTAAAAAGGATGAGGTCGATCTGTGTCTTGGTTCTCCCGATATAGAAAGACACGAGATGGGAGTCACGCTCTCGAAATACAGTATTCGCGATGATACTAATACTAATAATTTATCGGCAACGAGAATATAACAACCATAAGGAAGAAACTAAACAGAAAAGAAGTATTCGCGATGATGAGGTTGTGCGAGTCCGCATACTCAAGGATTCGCTCACAATCAGCGTTACGTGCTTTATATCAAAAACCGGCGTGACAGCTGTAACCATCCTTCGCAGTCCTCACATGACCGTTGAGGTCACCTGCGATAACGACAGCGTCTTCTGACGGTAGCTCTGCTGTCTTTTCATCAAGCAGGGTCCAAAACTCATCCTTGGCTTTCTCAGAGAAGCCTGCCTGCGGAGAGTACGCAGAGAGGAAATTATACGTACGCTGCCCAGCAACGACCACGACCCTCATCAAACGGTCATTAAAAGTTCCACGCTTATAATCGCGTTTCGGAAATCGGAAAACCGTTCGGAGGCGATTACCCCAACTCCGCTGGTGGTCTTCGGACTGCCGCACAGAATGGCCTTGAAGCCTCGGCCTATATCCCTCGACTTACAACAGGACCACCTCGTCTCCTGTATCGCACATAAGTCGTCTCGTGTTCGATCCAGTGCTTCTTCCAACTCGCACAAGAGGCCCGTCAACGTACCCACATTCAGCGTAGCTACGCGGGTCTTGCCTTCGTTACGGGACTTTCGGACTAGCTCAGTTTCCCCCGATGCCGTCTTCGCATCAAGGACCCTCGCATTCTTCTCACACTCGCCGGGCTCTGCGAGTGCGCGTCAGCTCTCGCGGACGCCGTAGCAATATCTCGATACTCACTTAACGTCATCAACTATGTTATGTGACATGAAATCTCAGCCTGTCACTTTCGCCTGTACTCTAATGTCCGTGATTAGCTTAGCTCCCAGAAGCGAACAGTTTCCAGTGGCACCACGTGGAGGAACGGACCATATGGATGACCTTCTTATAGATCCTAATTTTAATGAAAACTATATCAATCATACTCTAACTTCAGTCCACAAAGATACACTCGTCTTAAAAAACACACATTAGTCAGCATAGATGTAATTATTTGGGCATATCTTTGGAGGTTATTGATAACGTAATAGAGACCAACCTATATAATAAGATCAACTATTTAACTTTAAAGTTAACAGATTCCCTCACAAGGACTCGGAACTTTTAATTAATGTTAAAGATAATGTTATTTATAAAAAAACACAAAAAGACAGAAACACGTCGAATAGCTAATACATGTTCTAAGTTCGCGTATTTCTGCTATAAAATTAATGGACTTTATAATATACTTATAAATAATGGATTTGATAAAGAATTTATCATTTCTAACATACTTAAATGTTTATGCAAAAATAAACATTTTTTATAAATACAATATTAAAGCTAAACTAAATATAATAATATACTACGTATAACTAAGACGCTATGTAACAGCTCTTATCGTTAGAGTTTTACCACAAGTTAGTCATAATAGTCATAAATAAAAACAAAGGATAAAGGACGGCGTTATGCAATCCCTTTTGGGATGCGCCACGATTCTACTTCTACGGGATATCTGGAGGCGATTTGAATGCGTGTTTGGCCATACAATGACTTGCGGTGGCCAGCCGATAAACGAGTCAGTGCTCTATCCTTTCCAGACAAGTCTGGTACCATTTCACCGACATCGGAGGGATGGAGGGCTTGGTTGGCCTAGGCGGGAATCCGAACCAGGAACCTGGTATCGGGTGCACGCGACAGTCGGCGCCTCCTCCGACTACGCTACACACGCCCATAATAGTCATAAGTCATAATAATTTAGAGCACGGAGTTTAGTTGGTTATCACAAGTTAACCCTACGCACTGTTTTTATTTAGTTTCCTTTTTACAATCATATTTCCTTTTTTTACCACTCTATATCGAGACTTATGCTACGCGCTTATTATAGCTTCGCTTTTTAGCAATTTTCTATTTTAGTAACTTTAAAAGATTCCTTTCTTTCGTTCGACACTTCTACATAGCTATCAGAAGCGCTCCAGTCCCTCATTGTCTGCGTACACGCCGATTGAGTATCAAACCTTATTTGTTCACATACGTTTGGCCTAATATTCCATTTTATCTATATTTCTTTATTTTTACTTGTTTTAACAGAACTTTTAATTTAGCACATAGCCAGATGGAGTGTGCGTGAGTTTTGTGCTGTGTTTTTTGTGTATCACTTAATTCAAGATCTGAATTATTTTATTTTGCATAACATCTCCCCGCGTCACTCATGAGTCAAAGGGGAGATGTTATGACAAAAGGTTCGTATAAACGTAGTGGCGAAAAGAACCTATACTACTCTGTAAATTTAATTTCATAATGAACATAGTATGCGTATGTGTAGTACAAAATGCAGTATTTGCAAAATTACTAACAAAGATATTTTCATTATAAGTAATACCACTAAAAGTAAAATATTTTCTAATGCTTCCAGTAGTAGTGATTGTGAAAGTAAAAGTTTATTGTATTGCATAACATGCAAATTCTGTAATGCACAACATGTAGGATTAAGAAATAGACTCTTTAAGACAGGATAAAAGAACATCTATACCACATTATCAAATTCGATAAAAAATAATTAAATAAATAGATAAATTATTTATATGAACATTTCAATGGTACTTGTAGAGATCACAATGCTGTCACTATTCTATTCTAGACAATGCTGAAGAAAATACTGATAAGATTTTATTGGAATCAAAAGAACTTTTTTGGATTAAACTTCTTAACACTGCATATCCTTTTGGAGTTAATGATAATATTAAAGGATATGGAAATATTTCTAACATTAGTAATCTTTTCCAGCACAACAATAAACATCTTTACTACTGCGTTTCTGTTAGGAGAAAAAACACGAGAAAAGTAATACGGATCTTGACGTTAACTGATTGATTCAAGATAATAATGATTGTAATTGTGCTTATGACCTTCAAAATTATGTTAGGTCATTCGGAAAAAGGTTATTAACAAACTAATTGTCTTGTGCCGAAATAATTCATTTACTTCTAGATTGAGTACTAACAACAAATTTGGATTAATGTGTATTCTGTGTAATCAACATTTTAAGGATTATAAGGTATCTCATAAAAATAATTCTTCGTTTTTTACTGTGGAGGCTATATACATCCACGGTTTACTAGATAACATTAGCTTTAACGAATTGGTCAATTCAGTAGATATCAAGGGAGTCATATGGTATAGACAGGTATGAAAAGTGCTCTTTAGTATTCTCATGTAACCTTCCGATTTCACATAACATCTTCAACTTTAACAAAACTGTGAAGTTTCTTAATAAAGATCAGCTACATGACATAATCAGTAACAATTGCCTTTGTAATATGAATCAATATTTTTGTACTCCAAGGTACCTTAAGTCTCGATAAGGAATAAATACCTAGGTCTCCATTCCCTGGCATCTCGTAGAAAAATCTTTGATATATGCATGGTCTATAAGCCGCTCTACCTACTGCGCTATAGGGAATCCAGTTTCTTTTCCATACGAGCTTCTCACACTAAGGGAGAGCATGAAAAGATTTTCCTCTCCTGTCCTATGAGCAGGTTTAAGGTAGGCCTCTTCTCACAGTTCAGCAAGGGCTTATTTTAGCGTGACGAAATGCAGGCAATCCTCCTTTTCTCTGGGGCAGCTTAAGCGGTCATTTCAAAAATGGTTGCTGAATCATGAGGTACAGGACCGAGGTGTCTTTTTTATTTCTTTGACTCTGGGTTGTTCTTAAGTAGACTGTGTTGTGCAATTTTTGATTGCAGATCTGACAGCATTTCATTTGATTTGTTGCGATGATTTTACGATTTTTACCTGAGTATGTTTTTGATGTTGCGCTTCGGTTGCTATTGGTGTGTCTATGTATCGTGTATCTAGCGGCCGTGCTTGTCGCGTTTGTATTGAATAAATAAATAATTAAATAAATAAATAAATAAATAATAAAAATTTATTAGCACCAGGACTGGAGCATGGTATTATTGGGGACTTGAACATAGTTTAAGATAAAGGCCTGTACAACATCATGACAAAGAACAACAAAATTTAGATTACCTACATCCATTGATCACGATAGTATTGAAAGTTTGATTAATGAAACCGTTACTAAGATTATCAAAAATTTTAGAAACAAATACAAGCTGGATAATGTCAAATGTGTATACATTAACAACTTCCTGCAGAACTCCTTTAAACACCATCTCATACGCTCCCTAGCTAACGAGGATCTAAGTGTAGATTGTAACGTCTTTAAATATAGCCACTATTATCTTAAGTTACTCAGATGCATTTCATAATTTGCCCCTTAGACAAGGCAATATTAACTATGGTATATTCTGCAGAAAACTTTATATAACTGCAATAGCTCATGAGATGAGTTTCAATTTGGATACCTTTGCAGTAGATTGTTATAATAGTACCTATAAATTGCATAATAAAAAGGATAGCACTGAAATTCTTGGCTTACATAAAAAGGCGTGTAGTAACTTTGGTTTGGATAATCTACATATACCATATATGTACATGGCATACCCGAGTTTAACAAAAACCCTTATAAGTTTCGATATCTAACTGCAGCTTTTAATAGCTCTATTAAGCCTATTTCACTCGAACTAAACAAGATTTTTAATTTACTAAGATCTCATTTTAAACATTACGTTAACTCAATTAGCTATAGATTTAAACACTTTATAGGGTATTGGTCTTTTGTCAACACTTACATTATTGCCAACAATTACTAACTCTACTCACATTGACGGTTTCCACAGTTGTTATCTAGATGTAGACAAAGCTATTTATAACAATATAATTCGTACAAAAAATTATAACAAAACATAGTTTTAATTTTGAGGTTAAAAGATTTTTTAGAATGTATCAATACTCGGATTAGTAATAGTAATGTTTTCAAATGCTTAGCTAAAAACAAGTTTATCTTGTGTAATTACAAACTATTTTAAGTTATCCTCGAGGTCTGTCAGCACCCACACGTGATACGGGGATGGGCCGGCTGTTGATATCAGCATGGAACCGGTTAAGCTGAGGACCTTATTATTAACAATGCTTGAACACATTTGTTTAAGCCTGGAGCGGCTGATATAGAGGCTATGTGTTGTTACAGGATGTTTTGCTACGATCAAAACTCTTACGCCAGGCGGGATTCAAACCCGCATCTTCTGCTTTCCGGGCAGCGATGTTCGCCTTACACCACCGGCGCTGTTTGACCGCACGTAACATTCGCGATATCCTCGAGGTCCGTCAGCACCCACCCGTGATACGGGGTGGGCCGGCCGTTACGTATTGTGAACATAAAATACTAGAGAAACTTTTGTGAATATTTCACAGCTAATTTATGAATATTTAGTCTTTCTAGTTCTATAACACAATATAATTACCAGTACACCTTCCAGTCTTACAATAGATGCACCTGTCTTCTTATACGATCTCTGCCAACCTATATGCAGTTTGTGCATTTGCACCATCTCCAAGCTTTCCTATCGTTGTAGGTAGTATTTTAAGTTCTGGCAACGTTTTATGGTGTACAAGCTTCTAGATAACGGAAAAGCAGTGCCGACTTACCGTAATCCAAAATTGCGTAAGCGGTGTGTTGTGCATTCACGACACGCCTTGTTTCACGGGCTTTTCACGCGTAGCATGCCTTGGGAATAATTCCCCTGCAGCACTTAATTGTTAGTATTGATATCTTAAGGTTATCGTCGATGAACCATCGCATTTCTTGTGTAAAATCAAACAAACGTTTTTCCTAGTCCTCCTTTAACGCGTCTTCTTCTTGGAGCTTGTGATCATCAAAACACCTCGATTCTCTTAATCGTAACACTGTTGAACCCTTGTTTGTTTCTTGGCATCAGAACGAAAGAGGTTAAAGTAGATAAATGGAGGAAAACTAGTTACCGGAATGTAAATCAAACAAGATTTTTGCCCCCACTTGATCTCCCACGCACATTGGACGATGAGTTAAGCACGTTTTCTGAACCTATATGCGCATTGGAAGACGAGATAGGCACGTATTCTGAATCCTTACGCACACTGGATGACATGTTCGGCACGTCGTCTGAACCCCTACGCACATTCGACGTCGGCAGGTTTGTAGATCCCGATAGATTTCATTAAGATTGAGTCAGATACTTCATTTTGAATGTAACAGAATAAATACGAAAGCCTCGACCAAACTAATAGAACAACAACGTTGAAGTGGATGCAATTCCTTTAAAAAGTGTAGATTCTGGGAGGGTTTTGAACAAAACCGACTGTGTGACACATAAACTCAGTAAGGAACTGTACTTCACAACCCCGGTTCGCAAGAGCAGTTTCAAAGTTTCCTTCGCATTCACTGCCTTCCGTTTTCGTAACAGCTGTTGTATAGTGCTTTCCCTTAGCATTCACCGTGAAAAAGGGCGTGTCGTGACTGCACAACACACCCCTTACGCAATTTTGGATTACGGTAAGTCAGAACTGCTTTTTCCGTAATCTAGATTCTTGTTTATAGTGCAGGTAGTGTAATTGCACTTAATATCACACAGGAAATAGTAGATTTGCTCCATTAACATCTTGTCGCTTTCGCGCCTCTTTTTACACTGAATATTGGTTTGCCCTTTAAATGGCGCTCATTTCTTAATATCTCCAGTTCGTTCTTCTTGTTTGACGCTTTCTCTTTTCTCTTAACCGCCTGCCTCGGGTTTTCTACTTGAGCAGATTTACATAATAACAGTTCGATCACAGATCTTATCACAAACCGCTGCTTTTTATTCGACTTCCATTTATTCCAACAGCTACTATATTTTTTATTGGTGGAGTTTATCCCAATATCAGGTGAATTATTCATTAAATATTCAAAGAGTCTTTCCTCCTCATTGAGGAGGAAAGACCCTTTGAATGTTAAATGTTTCTTTCTTTCAATTCTCTTTCTTTATTAATCATTCCTTAACAGATATTAGAATTAGAGGTACTGCTCTTAAACTTTTTTCTACGAACTCCACTAACACGTTTACTAATATTCCACATGCCATTGTCATTAAAAACATAGCTAGCCTCATTAACAAATGTTCCGTTATGCCAATAAAAAATTATTAGCAGTCGATAACCCCTTCAATAGACTTTTCTATACAAACAATTGCTCGTATAATAAATTTACCTATTTAGTATATTAAAGAGGATCTTATTTACTGGGTGGATTTCCTTATTTCTAATAGCTATTGTCAACTTGCTGGTTTTCTGTTTAAGCAAAAGGTTGGGGTTTTGCAAGGTGGTAATTGCAGTCCCTTATTGGCTGACCTAACAACTACGGTTATGGAATACCAATATTCTATTAAAAATTACTTGTATAACAAGCTTTCCAGACCTTTTAGATACGTGGATGACATAGTCATTGTTCATAAGTTAGATACTAATGCTGTCTCTAATATCCTAAACAAGGTTCATAACAATAACTGCAGTTAGAAGTTACTCACCTGGAAGATAATAGATGTTATTACTTAGACTTACGCATTTGGGTGGAGGATGATAAAGTTTACACTAAAATGTATATTAAAACAGATACTTTCAGCTTCAAAGTCCTGAAATTACCACACTACAATTCTTCTATCAGCAGTAATGTTGAAAATGCTACTATTTATGCCGAAATCCTTAGAATTGCTTCAACTTGTGTATTTTTTGATGACTTCAAAGTCTGGTTTAACCAACTTAGCAAAAATTTTGAGTCTGCATACATGCAGTACCCTTGTTTATAGAAATGTATTTATAGCTTATGAATATGGTCTTTATATTCATGGAGCTCGTTATTTGATAATATGTGTACCGGATTAACCCTTTTCGCAAGATGCTCCTTTCCCCTCGCTTTCTTCGTCCACTCCAAACTTCTGCTATTGCTGGCTGTGAGCAGCATTGCTTATGGTTAGCTACATGGCTTTCAAGCACTGCCTTCTACAGCACAGCTGGCTTGGGGATGCCCTATGGTTGTGTGGCGTGTGCGTCGCCGGTGTGTTACCACGCTCCTTGCACGATTATTTATTGCCACTCTCCACGACACCAGTTCAATCGACTGGGGGCAGTTGAAACTTTGCGCCGCATATGTTGCGAGTTCTGCTGCCAGTTTCCTTCTCCTATTGGATAATTGATTCCTTCCTCCCATTTAGAACATTCTAGTCTTTCTTCCAGTCCTTCTCGACCATTGTTGAAGGATTCATTCGCACTCACACACGCATTCTTTCGCTGTGGTGTTGTCTCCTGTACTACGCTCTCCACTTTTCCTTCGTACTCTCCTCATGTTTCAATACTCTCGTTTAAACACTTTTCGTTTTAACAGTTTTTTGTACATATAGTCCACGTCTTTCAGGCTGCGTTTATCGGATGCGTTTGTTTCGACTTGTGGTTGACGCTGCTTGTGTATGGTTCTGTATTTAGCCATTTACAGATTTATTCCACTAGTCTGTTATTGTATATCCGATATATGTAATTTGTGGTCAACTGTTGTGGATATCCTACAAAATGCAGGTTAGTTTATCTAGATTCATTTCTCAAAAAGCCTTCTCTACCTGCTGATGCTTCTTGAATTTGCTCGTCTAGGTTAGGATTTAAACGAGCATAACTATCTTGTTTTTTCTTTCTCTACTGTTTCCAACGAGCCCGTGATGCGATGTCAGCACGACGATGCAGAATTGGTACCATATTCGTCGCACGGGTTTAAAAGAAATACAGGAAAGAGGACCAAGTCCGGAACTCGAACTTTCCTGTTCTGAATGGAACCATATTCGTTGCACGGATTTGAATAAAGTGCAGGAAACTCCATGGTTCTGGTTCCATGGTCAAGAGAAATTTGCGTCCCGAGAAATTCCGGTGCTGAAGAGAGGACCAAATCCGGAGCTCGAACTTTCCTGTTCTGAATGGAACCATATTCGTTGCACGGGTTTAAAAGAAGTGCAGGAAACTCCATGGTCAAGAAAAATTTGCGGCCCGAGAAACTCCAGTGCTGAAGAGAGGACCAAGTCCGGAACTCGAACTTTCCTGTTCTGAATGGAACCATATTCGTTGCACTGGTTTAAAAGAAGTGCAGGAAACTCCATGGTTCTGGTTCCATGGTCAAGAGAAATTTGCGGCCCGAGAAATTCCAGTGCTGAAGAGAGGACCAAGTCCGGAACTCGAACTTTCCTGTTCTGAATGGAACCATATTCGTTGCACGGGTTTAAAAGAAGTGCAGGAAACTCCATGGTTCTGGTTCCATGGTCAAGAGAAATTTGCGGCCCGAGAAATTCCAGTGCTGAAGAGAGGACCAGGTCCGGAACTCGAAAGGGTGACTGAAGAAAAAATTGTCAGCGACGACGAGATGGCGAGCGAGACCGGCCAGGCGAATGAGACCGGCAACGGAGCCGTGCAAATTCTATCATGGACAACAGTAAACTGCGTAAATCACATATCTTTGATTGAGCGCACACCATACAATATGAAGTCCACAGTAAAGCTCACATTTGACAAGGCAATCGTGAAATCAAAATGTTACACAATCTGCGGAAGTGACCTACACCTACCGCACCTAACTCCGTTGTGGATGATTCCTCTTGAACGCTGGAAATTCTCGTTGACCATTATCGGCATCTTTGCAATCACAATCATGAGCTAATACTCACGGCAATTCAGTGTATTTTTAGCGCAGCCGTGAGATATTTACGCCGTTTCCTCACTGGTAGACGAGCGGACCAATAGAAGACCCCGAACTGAGGAGACAGTAACGCACCAACTCGCCCCAACCTCTTCCAAATTTTATTCTTCTTCAGCTAATGGCTGACGACATCGACCACGAAATTCAGATGATGCAGCTGGAACACCATGAAGGAATTGATGCGCTCGTACAGACGGTGAGCATCATGTCAGGTCGGCTTGATTTCATTCTAAGATCTGTCAGCTGAAAGACGAAGTCCCAACTCTTCTTGATCGCACTACTCCCAAGTCTAGTTGTGTTTTTTTGAAAAACTCGGTGAAAACTTGGACGTCGGTGAAAACTTGGACGCTCACCACTCCGCTAGATGCTACCGTTATTCTGACCCAGTGTCACGTGCAGTAAGAGCTTCCGAGCTCCACCTATCCGCAAGATGTCTCCAAGCAGAGCAGGGGAAGAACTGCTCGGAGAAATGCAATATTTGACGTGGTGAACACAATTTTATTTATTTATTTATTATTAATTCGGTTATTATTTATTAATTCGGTCCTCTGTTCTGCCACACAGGCCCTCCGCAAAAGAGGCGCACGACCTAGCCTCACCGCTGATCTTCTCCACTGTCATATTCGCTCTACTGTCGTCTTACTGCTCGTCGCCTCGCCGTCTTCCCTGTGTTCCGCAGCCTCGCCTCATCCACCGTCGCTTTCTCTCGCCCCTAGCCTGTCGTCTTCCTCGTCTTTTTGCCATTTCCTCTCAACGGCCGTCTTCTGTCGTTGTACCACGTCAGTCGTCATTTCGTCGTCATCACTTCATCAACGTCGTCGACTGCGGCCTGTCGCCACTGGAGCAGCTATCGTTTCGTGTATGGTCGAGTACAGCAACATCAACTTGGAGGAAGACGTCGGCAGTAATGATCTATGTTGCTTTGCTTACCTACGTATGTACAGTGCTTTCGGGTCGCCAGGGGTGTCGCTTCAGCGACGCACGAGCCCCGGCCTCCGACTGGCACTTGTTGCACTGTAGCCTTCGTGTGCGGTCGCCGACCGCAGTAGAGATAAAGCCGCCATTGTTACTGACGCGACTTGATTTTCTCCTGAGCACATAAGTTTTATTGATCTTCAGGAACTAAAAGACACTTTAAGAAATATAGCAATGGCCATGCTATTCTATCACGTTTCTCAACTTTTTGAGCAGAGCTCTGGTGCCAGCAGTGCGGAACGATGTTGGCTTTGACACGAAGAAAATCTCCAATCAGCGATCGATATCATCTTTATCAGGGCAGGTTTTTCCTTGCATGGTGTTGGACAGTGAAAGAAAAAGATTGTAGTTTGATGGTGCAACATCTGGCTGTGCACTAGGTGGGCAGCGCTTCTCGTCCTTAAGGGCCTGTTCATACTTTGCGACAAGCCCGTGCAAAACATGCATATCGATTAAAGCCGAGCGCGCGCCGCCGAAAAGTGTTCATACTCGAGCGCCGGCGCCGTCGCTTCAGTCGCTGTTGGCGCTCTTCTCGCTCTTGTCGTCTGTTCATACTTCGCGCCGGCGCCGGGAGCGACTGGAGCGACTGAGGCGGCGAACGGAGTGTGGAGTACGTAATTACACCGCACTAGTCCTGGAAGACGCACTAGCGCTGGAAGGAAACGTTTCCGGTTCTGCCGTTCTTCATAAAAAGGTAAAGGTAAGGAGTGCTTTTATGTCTATTTTGAGTGCCACACTGACGATGAAGGTAATATGATTGTTCGCTTCTGTCTGTTTCAGTTTCTAACAACTTTTTTACTAAAAATGTGACTGTCTGCTTGTGTTTGTTTCAGTTTCCAGAAAATTTTTACTATTATAACTGTTTGCTATGGTCTGTTTCAGTTTCCAAAAACTAATGCAATTGAATAGTTAGACGTGAACACCAGGAATGAACGGATAATAAAATTTTGAAACCCGGATAACGGATAACGGATAATTTTGCCCAAAATAGCCGGATAGGGGAAAAACGGATAACGAACAAACAACAAAAATTAAAATTAATTTTAAACCATTCTTTCTTCAGCAGTAGGCCGATTCGTAATTGTAACACTGTTCACGTCACATTTCAAATAAGCCACTTTGGCCTTCCTATGGTGTCTTTTATTCGAGACGCGTGGTAGCGCAGTCGGAGGTGCGCCTCTTGCAAGCTTTCCGATTCAATGTTCTTGCTTCGGGTTTCCTCTCCAGGTCAACCAATCCTTTTATCCTTTTGGGCTCGATGTGCTAGTACCAGGCTTGGCGAGGATGGACAATGCACTGAACCGACAATGATGGGGCGACCATCGCAAGTAATTGTACTGGCGGAATATGCATTCAAAGTGCCTCCATAATATCCCGTAAGAGCGGAATGCGTGGCGCATCACTCAAAGAAATTGACTAACGTCGTCTTATGTCCTTTATTCATGTTTTTCAGTTGCAATGAAGTCTTCGGAGTCCTCTTGGTTTGGGTGGGGCAGTCGCTAAAAAGAGTCGATTTTTGTATACTCTAATTAAATGTAACACTAAGTCTTGCCTAGATCAAACAAACTCTCCCTATTGCTCCGGAAAGGGTAAATTGCTGCTAACCATATTTGGGTAGAATCGAAGCAAGTTAATCAAGCTGTGGAACCACTGCTGTTAAACAGACTTTTCTCGGCTGCCGCAAGCTTCTTCTTCTGAGCCTGGATAAGACCAGGAAGAAGAGGAATTGCTAATCCAATGATAATTTTAATTACAGTAGTTTCATAATGATAGGAAAGTAAGATGAAAGAGACAATGGACAACGAAACTGCCTTTACGATGACAGGGGAAACCTGGTAAACATCTTCGCATAGAAATAGATGTGACTCATGCGCCTCGTTCACCGGCATCTGTATTCATCCAAGGATGGCTTATCCCTTTCGGCTGTTTCCATAATCATGGTCAGTTGGGTTGTTCTGCTCGTCCTCCTTCGTTTCGTCCTTCCATTAGCATAAAAAACTATTTCAACCCGCTGTTACTCTCGCACGAGTACTCTTTCAAGCTTTGCGTCTTTTTCAGACTGATGATCAGGAGGTCGTTGTGCCGAAGGTCAGCCGAACTAAGTTTGAATATCAGTATTGGACCCACAGCCTGTCGACAGCTACTTCTACTGTTCAACAACTACCCGTAAACTTACAGGCGAATCTGGAATTATTTGGGAATATTAAAGTACTGGCTTTTCATCGACTAGCCGTTTGATGGCATGCATGTGCCAAACATAATTTCAAAGAGCTAAAAGTGTAGAAGTTGAACATCTGGCACACCCTTAAACCGAAATGATTCGTATGAACGTTTATCCTTTTCTCAACTGATTGACTGGTTCTTTTTTCAGACCATACATTGAAGGAATTTTGGTGAAAACCCCACAAATGGAAATGCGCAAGGCAGTGTTCTGCATTTCAAAACGCGCTATGAGTAGTTAGAAAGTTCAGTCTAATTATACTGTGGAGAACAGTGAGAAGGCCGACCTAGCATTGCAAGCGTATCTCGACTGTGAGTGGAAAAAACACAAAATGATTTTAAAAAATTGTCCTTATATTCAACTAAGTAGTCATAGGCTTGCCACATTTTGTTGTTCGTTATCCGGTGAAAAATCCCCGGATAAAGAACAGCAAAACGGACAGGCCAAAACCCACCGGAAACCGGATAACGGATAACGGATAACGGTTAATCCGCTCATCCCTGGTGAACACCTCTATTCACTTGATATTTTAGGCCACGAAATAGACGTTATGGTGCAATTGCGTACGCCACACTACGTCCGTCGCCCCAGTCGCTCTTGTCGCTCCAGTCGCTCTTGTCGCCATGTTCATACTTAAGCACGCTGCGCACTCTGCGCGCGCTGCGCTTTTGTCGCTGCTGTCGCGAAGTATAAACAGGGCCGAAGTCGAGCAACACTCTTGCAGTGAGTGGGCGAGCGTTATCGTGCAGGAATAGGATCGTGTTATGTTTCTGGCGCTTCCCTAAATTTTGGCCGCCAGTCTATCCAGTTACTGGCTGTACAAACTACGCTGAGGATTGCTTTGCGTGGATGCAGCTCATATTAAATGATGTCTTTGCAATATCACCAAGCCTAAACATATACATACGCTGATGTAGAAAACGTAGCTTGTGGAATCGATTATGTACATCTCACACGGCAGAAATTGGTTCGTACGTTAGGCCGCTCCCTGGGTTACGGTAGCGGGCTGCGCCGCGCGCCACCGCCCCCGATCACGGTAGCATGGCGTGTTGTTGAGCCCGCCTCGGACGGACGGGTCCGACTGTTGCCGACAGGGACGGCTAGTGACGTCATACGCGGGCGGTCGCCGAGTCTGCTGGGCGTGCTAGGGCGCGAAAAGGTGTGCCGACTGCTTTCGACTGCGTTCCTTCTACTAGCGCAGAAGAAGGGAAACAGTTAAATGGTACACAATGTTGGTGGAACATTTGACGTCTTTTGGTAGACTGAGGAAGTGGGAGCGTTTGCTAACTACGTTCGAGTGGAATGAGATCTGCTTTATATGACTGAGGAGAAATGGCAGGCCACGTTGTCAGGAGAATTCGAAAAAGGATTGTGGTGGCTATTATTTAGAAGTTTCAGAACCAATTGCAAACAAGCAAACTAACAACAACAAAACATGCACACTTTTATCGGGGCAGGGGATACAATGGAGTAGAAGCTTGAGCTTATTCCCGACTCTGGATTAATAATGGATTATCTCAACAAGAAAGAAAAACCGGGGACATATGTAAACCGTTTGGAAATGGTATAAAACTCGAACTATAGCATGAACAGAGGAAAAGCTGGAAGGTGTAAGGAGTAGATATTTTGATAAAGTAGCTGGGTAATAACACTTCAGAAAATGGGGTGAGATAACCACCCAAGAGAATATCTAATGTTTACGGCGTCTTTTCCACAGATTCTCTATCGTGTCACTGTTCATGAAGACCACTGCTTTCTGCTCTAATATATTGTCCGTTGTGATAGGAAGGTTACTGTTGCCAGACACTTTAATGAACTTTCACAGGTGTTTGGGAGACGGTTCCCGAAATTCTCTATACATTCTCCAAGTTCTCTCTTCGTAAAACTTCAGTATTTTCTTAGTATGTCAATATTGCTGTGCCGAACGAGGTTGTAAGGTGGATAACGTGGATATTTATTGAGCTGCTCAATACACCAAACGCAAACACCATATCACCTTACAACCTCGTTCGGCATAACAATATTAACATTCCTACACATTTTCTTTGAATACTCGGCCTTGGGGCATTTTTGAGGGATTGCTGAGACATTGGACCTTTGCTAGGCTTCAAAAACTGTTCATTGGAGCATTAATCCGTAACTTTCCTCTTGATTGTAATTTCGCTCGTCACTTCCTCGTTACACTTCTCCAACTCGCGTGTGATAGTTTAAGTGTCATGTCGTTCGCAGGCACCCTTTTAGCAAACACTCAGAAACCTTCGTATTTCTCCAACATACAAGCTGAAGCGAGGTATTTCACTGTCTCCCTTTTCTACCAAGCCGAAAGAGCGTAGCCGACAGTCGGTGGTGCATATCTTCGTGCTCTAGCGCGCCCATTGATTAGACGCGTATGACGTCACTAGCCGTCGGCAGCAGTCGGACCCGTCCGTCCGAGGCGGGCACAACAACACGCCACGCTACCGTGATCGGGGGCAGTGGCACGCGGCGCGGCCCGCTACCGTAACCCAGGGAGCGGCCTAACGTACGAACCCGGCAGAAATTGATGAAAGGAAATTAAGGTGATCTCCCGGGTAAAAACACTCATCTTGAAGGTTCTTACTTACCGCAACGCACATATCAAGTCAAAACCAGTGCACAACAGAGTCTAGGTTATGCAATATTTAGGGTTAGTAGCATTGCTTTATGACTATAGAACACGTGCTATATATCTGTTAAAACAAATTATCACATTGAAAATCACATATTCCACATCATCACATAGACACACTTACATTAGACCAAATACCAGTAATAATATAACAATAATAATATAATATGTAATAATATGATATATGTTAATGATATGTTTATCAACAGTCTTTCGGTATAATGGCTACAAAACGTTTCAGAAAACGCAAAATAGGCTTATAAACAAGTCAAGACATAAGAAATGGATGAGCAAGTGATAAAAAATAAGTCAACAATAAGAAGCAAACGGAAACACTCAAATAGAAGAATCAGTCGTCGGTCGTTTAATTATTTCCCACTGCTAACTACTTTCATTACATATAAAACATTTTTATCCTTATCTAGGCTGCACGAAAGGTGTGCCCATGCCTTACAACTAGCTCGGTTCGAGCAGCATCGAGGTATTATTGTCATCCCGATCACTTGTTGCTCGACTGACGCACAAGTAGCACGTTTACAGCATAATTCGCTGTGCGAAGAGAATCTTCTCAATTTCCGTATCTAAGAGTCTGTCGTGGCTCATACACTTCTTTTTTGCCTTCCTTTTTTACCGTCCTTCAATGGGTTTGGCCTTGAGTGCAGCACTTAGAACCTTCAACGTGGCACGCTTTCTCAGCGATTGCTCAACAGTGTCATTATTTAGTAGTAGTGCCAGCAGATTTTGCCCGCGACTTCAATGATGTCGAGTTCCGTGCGTTGTTTATTCTATAGAATTGTACATATATTCTCACTAACGCTGGCGCATGTCTACAGCTCAAGGTAATTCCGTATTCCTGATGTTATTTTATACTCCCACTTCCTCATCTCCTAGGTTGATTTTTTTAGTTTGTGCTGTTCATGGACGACAGTCGACAGTTAAGCAACACTGTCCTCTAAGGTGAACACGGGAAAGCTTGAAGCAGTGAAGAACACATCGATTAAGCATCAAGAAAATTAGCACTGCTTCCAGCCCCATTTTCAAGGCTATTACGTATCGAGTTATAGGTTAATTACGCCTTACCTGATGAGTACTACCGTTCAATTCCTTGGCTCTTACTACACCGCAGATGGTGTGTCATATAGACTGGCATACAGTATATGGTATACGGTGAGCGGTGAGGGATAAGGGAAGAAAGGGACAGGGCAGACATGCCCTCTGAGAGGCTGCTGGCAGGAGCTGACGTCCTCCCAGTCGGAGTGACGTAGACGAGACTCCAGTAGCCGGCTGACGCTATCTGACAGCAAAGCGTCACTATCTGTAGCAGGGCGTCGCCGTCCAGGGTGCGGATTGGGTACAACCCGACATACGTACTAGACGGAAAAGAGATTGAGCTATTAATAAATAACAAGCACTTATTGGTTGCTTACACACGATTAACTAGTACATATAACATCTGTCCGAAGAAGTTCTAATAATGCGGACGTGGACGCACGAAATTCTAGGCTGACTTCCATCGGGGCAGCTGCACTTGGCATCGTTCACAATGAGAATTTATCTGAAATAATGCGACGGTTTTTTGCATGTAGGTAGGAACAATCAACAAACAAGTACAAAGGCAAGCACTGAAGCAGCATAACAAACGAGATTTAAGAACTAGGTCCTAAGTTCTCCCACTGATTCAAAACCACGCGGGCAAACGCGGCTTTGCCTCTTATTATTTAAAACTTAATACAAGTGCATACCCATGATGCACCTGAGAGACCAATAAAACAAGTGAAAGATGTTGTCTTACTTCGACCGCTCCTCAATGGATACGCTGGTTGCACAAGGAGAGACTATGAAAGAGCGAAATTCGCTGATCAGCATTCCGAAGCCGTATGGTATGGGCAGTCGCTAGTTCTTTCCAGCTTCCTCCTCCGCAACTCGTTTTTTTCCGTTCTCGTTCTTAATTGATGTCGAACGCTTTCCCGTTTTGGCTGGAGCTCCATCGATTTTTGTATTTTTCCTTCTGGACATTCGCTGCGTTGTCGACTCTACCACGACAGACTGCGTCCTACTATTTATTTCAACGAGTTTTGATCCCAATTTCTTGAACGGATTTCGTCCCCACGTGGTCGAGTTGCGTAGACTGGCCCCTCCTCTGTCTTCACACTGCTGGTATTACCCTCCTTCAGGATGTAGGAGGGTTGTGTTGCGCTCTTTGCTTGAAGTCTGTCTTGTGCCTATCAACGAATCGCGACGAAAACTAATTCTCCACTGGACAACTGTCGATCGCTTTTGTTGACCTCACCGCGCGAGGTACTTCCCATCTTCTTCTTTTCCCTCTCAGATCAGTCTAATGCAGCTGTCCTTCCAGTAGTATAATGTTGAGCTTACCTATCTATCCTTATAAACATCCTTGTGTATACCAAAGCTGCGACTCCGGCGACCAGTCAAATTTCCTTCCACACCTCCGTAGCTTTCTTATTAGGCGGCAATGTAAACATCTCGTAAACAGTTTTCCATAGTAGTTAATTGATACTCACAGCCAGTCAGCCTGTGTGAGGCCATTTTTGGGAATACTGCAGGAGTCCTTCGATGAGTGCTTGCAGCAGATAATCCAGCCTACTGTTTTGATTCCTGGTCAGAAGCAAATTTTTCAAGGTGCCATGATCGGTGGATAGATACCGCAAAAAGGGATTGTGTTCTGTAGCAAGCTGCCCACTGCCTTGATATTTCTGGGAGTTCTTTTCCACGTAAGGAGAGACAAGAATCTATCACGGACGTGGTTACCAGTTGTAAACGGGAAAAACCTTGATCATATATGTAGCTTCTACTGATCTAATCACAGGTAAGGTAAGATACAAAGTACATACAACTTATAAAAATAAACAACTCTCCTTTACAGTTTTCCGATAAGATTGGCACCGAATGAGGCGTTCATTCCGTAAGCAAGGCACCAAAGCCATCATAACAAACATTAAGCGTATTCCTCCAATTGAGTGAATTAGAGGTCTCCTGTGTTATCTTCTAAAGCACCGTAGAATGTTTAAAGAACGTAGGATCTTTGCGGCATGACTGCTTGGAAATGTAGAAACGAACATGTTGTAACACAAATACGTGTCATCAGTAATGTAGAATTGGGTTTCAGAGTAGAGGATCACCTCCTATTTGAATTGGAATCCGTAAAAAGGCAAACAACATTAAAGACTAGAATGTTACCTGCACAAAATTGAAAAGCATCCCATTGTGCGGTACGAAACCCGAATAGCGCAAAGAAGCTTGTTTCTGGATTCGTCTATGGCTATTAATGCAGTCAGTACATAAGTGCATGTCACTTTGAAATCATCGAAAGCGAGACCGCAACATCTGTAGCGCTTTAACCGTTGCTGCAGTAAACGCTGAAACCATTTCTAATAGTGTATATGAAACCGTTCGGACACTGTGGAACTCAGCTTAGACAAAACCATCCTCGACTGGATGAGTGCTTTCCTTGCTGCTGAACGTAGCTAGGTCATCCGCGTCATCTACTTCACTTACTAAGAGTGCTTTCATGAGCACGACTCCATTGTCTTTCGATGGCACATCATCAGTCCATTTGGCCGAGGTATATTTCTAAATTATAGTAATGAATAAATAAGTAAATAAATAAATAAATCTGTAATATCGGTAATTCTAATTTCGTCCCCATCGTTTTAGCATTACATATTGCTTTCAATTTTTCCAATCAGTCCTGTCATATGATAGCGTGCAATGTAGCATTTATTGTACGATCCCATATGCTATCCTGCGGTGGACTCTCAACAAGTAGCATCCTTTGATACAAACTCATCATCTATTGGAAGTATAGAAAAAGCAGGATTATGATTAAGGACATGGTCATAGTGACCAGGGCCTACAACCACCTCGACGCTTCCTTCCACACGTTCAGTCACCTAAAAGGAGACTTCTGTGAGAAACAATGATTTATTCCGTCAGTTGAACGAATTAGATAAATATACAAAGCCAGCGTTCGGGCTTGCTCTCCTTGCAGCGTTCCCTCTCTTTCTTGTCAAGTATGCTCTATCGAACACCATGACAGGTCATTGTAGTACTTCTTTTACCATTTGTCCATGTGTTTCTTTTGACAAGAGTCAAAAAGTCTTACGTTCACCACGCTTTATATTATAGGTAAGGTCCTGCAATTCTAATTTCGAGCATGTTCAAAATGGGAAACTATAATATTTTCAATGATTCTATACCGAGCTAAATGAATATTCGTGTTGAATAAGTAATAGTAATAGTACAGATGCACTCTGCTTTCATCACCTACTATATGGCAGATATCTCGTGCATGCTCTAATATTAGGGGGGGGGGGGCAAAAGTAATGAGACAAAATGAAAAAAATCTTTATCTCTCTATAACTCAATTACAACTTAACGATGCTGAGGAGCGTATTTGCCATTAAAGGCAAAGACCTTGCTGCCATCGCTCAGCCAACTTCCTGATCCCATCCTTCCAGAACTGCTTGGGCCTGGTGTTGATCAGCTGCTCGACATGGTTGTCAAGGACTGCTTGGGTTCTTGTGTCCCTTCCGACTAGGAAGTCCTGTAGGCTTAAGTAGTAGTGGTACTCAAGTAGTAGTGGTACTTGCATGGAGAGATGTCCAGCGAATACGGTGGGTGAAGCATGTGAACGTAGCCCAGCTGGCCAAGCTTATCCGTGGTTACTTGTTCCCGATGGGGTGCGACGTTGTCGAAGAGCAGAACCTTCTTGAAGCGCTGCGAATGAATAAGAGCGAGTCTCCGGCCCATCTCTGCTATTTCGTTCACCATGGCCTTGGAGTTCATCGTAGTGCTCTTGAGAAGCACTTTCCGGTAAACCGATCCATGGGCGCAAACCCAAAAGCTCCAAAGATGCTTCTCGCCGTGAGCATCTCGCCGAACGAAGGTCGGTAACAGGTCACTAGGCCTCACCCAGACTCGCTGCTTGGCAGGGTTAAGGTAGAAGACGTACTTCTCATCTTGCGTGAATATTGAGCCCAGGCTGCTCGGGGTTGGGAATTGGGGGAGATTTGCGCGACACGGGTCGACTCGTCAGACTGGGGTTTCGGCATGAGACAGGCTGGGGTTTTTGGCATGCTTCTGGAAAGGGCGGAAGTGTTAACTTCTCAGATGGGCTTCAGTAAGTAGCATACAAACATACAAATACGACAAGTACGAAACCAGACTCCAGCCACGAGATATATGGACACGGCATGGGGTGTCTCATTACTTTTGGCCCCTTTAATACATCAGTAGTGACAAGTAATAAGTGCAGCACAAAAACTTTTCAAACAAAATGAATGGAGCCTGATATGTAATTTTACTACCTTCATAGGTCTTCCCCTAGTATAAATGGACTCAATGGTCATTCCACAGGCACTATATGGAAAGGAATGTTGGTAGCAGAATCTTCTTCTCCCCATCCAGTAGCTACTAACCAATATTCATATTCATATCCGAAAAGGCACGGACACGGATATCGTGCCATATATGGTATAATACGGCAATTACATCACACATTAGCTATACTATAACGAAGACGATCGACAACATAGGAAAAAAGAATATTGAACAAATTCCATAATAGAAAAGATTGAAATAAGAAGCGTATGCAATTATTGTGGATCAAAAGTAATCATATCGGCTCAATTTCGTCCAACATTCTCATTTCCTCTGCTTGCCAAGTATCCCCTACTGGCTTCTCTGTCTTGAAATCGCACACTTCTATTTAGCCAACTCACTCATCGATTTATCTATGCACCACTACTCTAACAGATTCTATATTACTACTCCGATGGAAGATGGCCTTGATGGGCTAGAGTAGGCGCGGACCTGGAGCTGAGTCGGCGCGCCCTAATGATAACGATGACAATGTGGCGGCGGCTCTAGTTTTTCCAACATGAATATGATTTGCGATATAATTCTTTATATTTTTATTCATTTTCTTATTTCAGCTATCAATTTCGGAGAAAGGAACTTCGGACTTCGAAATAACGCCTAGCAACTGTAACGTTAGTAGCAAAAGAGCGGACCACGCGACGAAACGAGACAAACGCTGAAGAATAATAAGAAGAAGCTGTAACATTACTCACCAAAAAAACTTTCAATGTTTCTGAAGCTATAGCAAAATCGACACGTATTTGTATTACACGTAATAATTTATTTAAACCGGCTGATGACACTACAGAAGCAGTCACTGAAGTCGCTACTCGATAATGTTGGTAATCATAGATAACCTTTCTTTCTCAGAGTTAATAGGGGAGGATGGGTCGATTTCCAGCCAAAGAAAGCCAGTGGAGAAGAAAGCTTTAGCTTCATAGAGCAGTGTATGGAAGCCGGCATTGCGCAACCTATGCGATCGCACACCCCGGTCATAAGCCTCAAACGATGCAACACATCGTCGGCTGTTCTGTTAACCCTTACACGAAACGCGCGATTTTCAAGTGTTGTGACAGCGCGTAGTTTTCCCGTGCGCTGATTAGTTATACTATTTTATTTGTATTATTTGTTAGATAAGAAAAATAGTAACAAATGAAGTTTCTCATGGACTATCTTGACCATAGATATTTGCGGACTCAGTGATTAATATTGTACTATTGCATGTTTGATAATTTTCCATGCACTATTTTAATTTCCATGAACATTGAACATACTATGGAGTCCGACGACATCGTCGGACAATATATCGTCGGAGCGAAGTATAGGAAGCTAGGAAAGCTGCGTAAAGACTTCGGCTTTGGATGCACGCCAAACATACAGGGGAGCGATTCAAATTCAGAGAGCGTTAGAAAGCTAATAACTCAAATACAAAGTAGAGGTTAGAGCTGGCTTACTGAAAATCCTTGGAACGGTGTGACTTTGCAACATACGACAGAATGTGGGAAGAACAATGAGCTTTTTAATCTGATGCAGGTTTTCTGTGAAGTCTTTGTGCATCCTACATGGTTTCATCCTGACGTGAGGTCGGAAGAAGATAGAAATCCTTCTTTTGGAAGTGAATGTACAAAAACATCGAAACGTCTTTATTTTGCCACACTTTGGAAAAGCCATTGTTTGGTTTCAACAGATGTAGGGGTTTGTCGCAATTTCTTACCTTCTGCGACAGAAATCAGGTTGATATTCATTGAAGACTTTTCGCTGACTATCTCGAATGCCTTAGACTTTAAAATTTCTCCACTAAGGAAGGAATAATGCTAGCGAATGAATGAGGAGTTATCCTTTGAAAACGATAAAGAAGTAACTGTGAGCAAAGGGGTTGGAACCCCAACTGATTCGATGAGTTCTCACGGTTTCAAACCTAGCCAAAAAGCAGTTTTAGTATGAATTTCTTTCTACAGCAAACCCACTTGTCGTTTCTCGTTAAACTGCACTCGCTTTTGAAGCTGGCAAATAATCTACAATCGTATCACATTTGCTGTAGCCCTAGATCTCTCGTGCTTTGATTTCCCCTTCCGGATACGACATACCGCTGGACTGTTGCGGGTGTAGGTTGCACTGCAAGTCGGTTAGAGGAGTGAAGGCCCATATCGCTGCTATTGCTCGAGAAGGTTGTGAAGTATGAAAAAGGTTTTTCCACGCGAATGCTTCCGAGTACATGTTGTTACAGGATGTTTTGTTACGATCAAAACCTTTGCACCAGGCGGGACTCGAACCCGCATCTTCTGCTTTCCGGGCAGCGATGTTCGCCTTACACCACCGACGTTGTTTGACCGCACGTAACATCCGCGATATCCTCGAGTTTTCATCGTAACAAAACATCCTGTAACAACATATAGCCTCTATATCAGCCGCTCCAGGCTCAAACAAATGTGTTCAAGCTTTCGAGTACGTTTTCTTATTTCTGCCTTCCTATTCATCAATAGCCGGAAAGAAATGAGTGACTGATCCTCATGGACTGAGCCTAGCTTTAGGTATCGAAGTGCTTCATATGTCGGGATCCTTCCATGCTACGTTAGGAGCTCGTTGCGTTAGGTCAGTAACGTTTTAACTTTCACCAAGCTCATTGGTCGGACAGTCCTTGGATGCGCAAACCGCTAACGACATGACCAACGATAAAACTTATAAAAATGTTTAAATTAAACTGTTTTTCAAACCTTGCATTGAAAATTCCGGCTTACTTTTCGTTAAGGCTAAAAAGGACGATGGAAACAGTTCTGCTCTGTAAGCGAAGAATCGATGAGCTGTCGTTGCTGACTACGCAGAGATAGGCAACTGCTCTCATATTGAGATCGTCCTACTCCCTTGATGAGCGGATGAGATATTCGGCGGCTGATTGTACCTGGTGAGAAGACATAAAACAGAGTTGACCTCAAGACGAAAAAAAGCCAAAATGGTGATGACAGTCCCACCTGCATAAGTCACTACCGGCACCGCGCTGACATACGCAGTTGCGGCACACCACGCCGTGTGACCTCCAGCCATCCATACACAACGGGGCACATCACCCGCCTTACCATTAGGCGTGACATTTAAAACACCACGATAACAATAATTATGAAACATCCTGCACACCACTTTTTTGTTTGAAACAATTCGACGAAGCAACGAGGCGCACAAGCGAATGTACTTTTCGCAATTTGATCACATAGGCACCAAAGCACCAAACGCACTGTGGTTGGATTGCTTATGGTGAAATGAATACCTGAATCTTACTGAAAACGAGTTTATTCTTGGCTTTCAATGACTGAGAGAACGTATAGGAAGACGTTGGGGGTGGGGGGGGGGGGGTGGGAGGAATGTGGTCAATTAGCAAACTTGCTGCAAACTACGCGTAATTTCGAATGTGAATGCTAATTTATTTTAATTTGCATGCTCAAGCTACTGTGCTGTACCGTTGCACAGAAAAACAGTTCACGACTATTGAAGCGGGAAGACTTTTATACTAGGCAGGTTCATGACCTGCCAACGAAGCAGAAACGTCTTAACAAGCGTAGATAACCCCTCCTGAAAATACTTTACACTCCCTAATTCTTTGATAGAAATCCCGATTTAGGCATAAACACGCAATCCGTTCCTCATTCTTTTTCGCGTCGACTCGCCCTATTTTTGGCGAGGAGCAGAAGCGTCGGTCGGAACAAAACCCTCGAAGCAAGGCTAGATCCCTGCGCAAGAGCTATTGTCGCACCTGACGTGTCCCGACAACACAACGGAAGCGTTCCACGCCTTCCAGGAGAATCCGCCCCTGTGACGGGATTAGTGATCGGGGAGACCGAACACACATGTAAGGCTTTATGGCTCTGCTCAATTCATGGGAGAAAAGTGGCAAGCGATATGCTATCTTACCAAATTGACAAGCACCTGCACCTACGTCTCAACTCAGTAAGCTGTAAAACGCCAGGTACCGCAACAGAGGTCAACTACTCCATAGTTGCTCTGACTACTATCCTCTAAAACCTTGCATTACCCTTAAAGTTTCATCTCGTTGCTGCGCTGGGAACAGATGTTCTCTTTGATCTTAGCGTTCACATAGTGAGCACATGCGTGCACACCGAAAAGAAAGGTCGGGCTCAGTGTTACGGTAACCATTTTAGTTTAGTTGGTTACCGTACACTGAACACGAAGACAACAAATACCACCCCGAACATAAACGATTCAATCACAAAAGTCAATTCACAACATGAACGAATTAATTCTTGGATTGGGGAAACTAAAAACGGATGGGTTCTGGAAGCCAGTTCTACCTCGGAACAAGACGTCATTCGGAACAAGAGCTCTGTAGCAGCATCATACAGGTAAGACTTTTCTAGCTGTGTTGACGGCTTGCTGATACGGTCGTCCTGGACTCGGACTTACGACGACTAATGGATTATACGATTAAGTTCTTGGGCTAGGGAACGACGTGACATGAGAAAGGGTGATGGAAATGGGTATCTACGTTCAACTGAAGTAGATGGTTTTAAGTTGATGGACTACTTCAACCAATGGGAACAAAAGTGATAGCCTAATGATATGCATGCATGATATGCATAAAAAAGTTAGTCGTGAACGACGGGATGAGTTTTTTATCTCGTAGAATAACTGTTCGACCTCTTTTAATTATGCCGACTTAACAAGCCTAAAATGAGATATGAGATGAAGAAACCAAGAACGAGAGCAGCTGTGCGACAAAAGATAAGCAGCGGGTAGCCCCTTGTTAACTCGTCTGCAACTATAACATTCGCTAGCCGCACAGTGTGCTGACTAAGATTTAAGGTGTTTCTATTTAAGGTGTTCTGGCTATTCCTCGAGGACTGTAGCGTTCCAACCATGTTTTCTGGAGTGGCGTTATTATCACTAAATGTAATAGGTGAAGCTCGAAGTCAGTGTCACAAAAACAGCTCTTGCTCTTACCCAGTACAAAGCCATCTCCCTTTGTGCTTTCTAGTGCTGTATAAAGCCTAATTCCGTCATCGACGTCTCCTTCTTCTACTCGAATTAATAACGATTCAAGATTAATTTCATGTTTCCGATTCAAGAATAACGATTCAAGATTAATTTCATGTTTCCGGCCAGGTTCGATTCCATTTCGAATTGCAATTCTTCTGAAGCACAAGCCATTGCAAAAAAGGACCCGACCTAAAGGGTTGGCTGTTCTCATTACGTCCGCAACTGTAGTGTAATATGCTCTCCGTTTTGTGTTTTCATCACAGGACATCAACTTTTTTAATAATTGGTTAACATCAAATCAATATTGCAGTAGTGAAAATATGAACGGTTCTAAAGTTTTGTCAATACTAAAAAGAGCAGCCGTTTTCTCATGGCCACAATGAGCGTGACAGTAGGTGACGGTAATACAGTTCGGCTCCTCAATAACCTAAATTGGTATGCGACGTCAAAGAAAAAATAGGATCTATTTTAGTGAGAGTGAGGCACACCATCCCATCAGTTTGACAACGGCAAACCAGGGGAAACTACACTGTTCTAACGGTGCCCCTTCCCACAAGGATAGATCTGAAAAATATATTGTTTATAAAACGCACCTTCATGAAGGCAGTACACTTTCTTCGTTTTCGCCTTTTTATACATAGGATAGGTGAGAGCTCGACTGCAGGAAGATACTGCATCCTTTTACCACCAAGAGTTCTTGAAAAAATTGCGACCCATCTTAAAACGTGGCTTTCTTCCTCCTTTACACCCCATTCCTAAAAAATCTATAAATAATTATGTCACAGATTGGGTGAGGTGAACTAAATTGCTGAGTAGATTTTCTGCACCTCAAATAAATTAAAAACCAGTACATTCACAACAATAAGGCAGAACGGACATCTAATAAGACGCGTCAGAGCAGAACTGTTGTTGTGCTACCTTCTTCTGTGTGTCCTTAATGACTTTTCGGAGCTGAAGATTTTTCCGCACTCCTCACATTTCGCCGGTGTTGAAGTCTTTGGTTTCACTTTTTTCTTCTTTATTTCGTTTTTTAACCTCGCAATGTCATCTGTCGAATAGGAGTGAATTGAGGTTAAATGCCTATCGAAGTTCCATCTGACATTTGACTCACATTCTGGGCACACTGTCATAGTGGCTCAGAAACCTGCAAGGAACAGAGGCTTCTTGACTGAAACGTACCTGCCTTATTGTGAGAGCACCTCACACTAAAATTAGCTATTTTGTATCTTTCCCAGATAAATAGCATCTTATATAGCACGTATTTGTCCAAGGATATTGTCTGTTCTAGCCATTTCTTTGGCACCTTCATTTGGATGTATGCATAGAACGGAGGTCCAACGTCATTCTCATTCCTAACATTCAGAGAACTTCCTCAAACCGTATAGATAAAGCCTTCGCAGATAAGACTGGTAACAATTCACCGATCTCTGGAGGGATGGAACACTTGATTGGCCTGGGGTGGTGAAGTTTGCGATAGGCGAGAATGATCGCTATGATCTCCATTGACTCAGTGGAAATCTTAGAAAGAACGTAGAAACAAGATCAATACGAAAGAGATACTCCTTAAAGTATTGAATTCACAAAGAGTTGACAGCGCCACCTTTTGACGAGAAGTGCAGTATGTTAGGTGCAATCGAGTACTCGCATCCCAACACAGCGATGGTTGCTCGAATATCGGTCAAGGCGAACGTTTAACACATTTCTAAACATCTGATATTTGCTCACGCTTGAATACAAGAGGAGAATTCAATTCGGCAATCGAATGACAAAATCGGAAGAAGGATGAGACTACAGCTAGGCAGCACGACAAAGATCAAAGTCCTCACGCATGCCTATACATATGCACACATGCCTTCACTAAGATCTTCGTACATCTCCCATCAAAAGCATTGTAGTCATAGGTAACGTGATACAAACACGCGAGAACAACCGGAGCTAACAACCCACATCACAGTGTTTTTAATGTGGCTCACAGCTAGCGAACGAATCCGAGGCTCCTGAAGCGGACAAGGCAGATGGAATAAAGGGAGCCACGGAAAAAACTAGATATAGCACATGGCACTGCTAAACATGCATAGTACTTTAAATCCATGACAAGAAAGCTAAATCCGTCGTGTAGACTAGATGCCCGAACACAGGACGTATCTCTCTTCAAGCTTTCGGCCAAGTATCCGGATGTTAAGAAAGGAAACGAGAATGTGCACCCACTCCCAGACTTGCACTGATCACAGCAAGAATCTCATCAAAACAAGTGGAAATAGTGAGAGTAGAAATAGATGAGGATGCGCGAACAGTTGAGCGTACAAGTAGGCGTCGAATAAGTCAGGTTAAACCGAGGCGTTAGGCATAGACTACATCCTAACATGTGGGGAACGCAATCCATTGTAGAGCCGCTGCACTGGCAGCAGATGAATCAAAGCAAACAATGCGAAACAAAAAAATCTGTCACGAGTCCCTGCCAAATGAATCACCGAGTTTTCTTATCGCCTTGTGGGTGACGAGCTGATAACTGGTTGGAGGCCTTATCCAAGATGAGTCGCAATCAGCTGAAGCGGTCGGCCCTCATCATTCTGGTTCTCCTTATGGCGCACGGAGGGCAGGTACGTTCAATTCACTATTATCCAGCGAAACTTGTGGCCATGGAAGAGCGTCTGACAGAGTGGGCGCCTCGCTCGGGAGGTCCATAAACATCCGTGGATTATTTGATGGATGGAATGTTAAGGGTTATTGAGGATTTTCTGCGGTGCATCGAAGTGAGCAGCAATCCGTTTGAATGCTACATATCGTCACTGAGATACAATACCGGCCTTATCTTTTGGTCTTTGGGCGGAAAAAGCGAAAAAAACCGCCTTTTCCGCCGCTTTTCTGTAGCGCTCTTCAAATTGAGCGCATTGCAAATTGAATGACATATTCGTGATCAGCACCGAGCCCTCTTCCCGATGAGCTGAAAATCGCCTAGGGAGCGCCTGAAAAATAGTTCAGTGACCTAATTCCTGCCTGGCGCCGCTGACCCCTGCGCTCGCGGGAGATAATTACACCCACAGCTCCTGAGTAGCTAATGAAGGAAGGAGATTTGGCCTATTACAGTCTATTTTCCACCTTATATACAGCAACACATAGTTCTCTGGATTCTTTAGTATTTCACGATCACAATGATGTACTTTTTCAGAGGATCTAATAATTTAAGTTCTATTATTTTCAGAAAATGTCTCCACTTTGGATGGCTCTAATTTTAAAATATCAAATTTGTATGTGCTTATACTCGTTTGTCACGTTGGAGGCGAGAGTGAAAATCAAGCTGCGAAGATGGAACCTTCAAGGTTGAAATCGTTAGCGATTGTACGCTGCCAAAGTTGCCCATATGGCACTTCTTCGTAGTTAGCCGTACACTTTTCGTATCATTAAAGTGGGCACAAAATGGTTTCTTTGAAGACAGGAACGTAGATATCTGGAGGCCTATGAAAACACCTTATAGTCTTCTACAGGTGGGATTTCGACTGGCCCGGAGGACATTTTGGCCACCCAGTTACAGAGCAAACTCACCTCAAATGCTAACTGAGTGTCACTTTAAAAAATGTTTAAAAACTAAAAAAATTGTCTACGAGGCCATTCCCTAGTTAATTCTGAATCGAAGGATAGTTCGATTTCAAATTTACGTTCATTTGTACCGGTTTTTCACGAGTCAAATGTACCATAGCCCTGGTCGGGACCCAGATTAGTTCCGGAGCCAGTCCACTCTCCTGCCTCTGTGACCCCTCGCACCATCTGAGAGCGCCGTAAATCGCCTAACTACAGTTTTCACACTTCCGGTGCCGCGGCGCCATATTGATCCTTCCAAACGAGGGTGGAGTAGAATGGGACACCAAACAAGGTTTGGACAACTACGATCTCTTCCTTATACTTATACGCTTGTGTTTTTCATTTCGCATTTACGCTTTAACAATGTTTAGATGCGCAGCGCATCCCAGAAAGACTGCTCGAACTCGCTTCATTTTCACAACGCTCAGTCTACAAGCTGTCCCTCTCCCTCGATTGAAAGGTTCGATTCTGTATGCATTGTTTACGGCGCAATCCAAAGGCTCGCTTGACAGTCTTGGAGCAACTCCTGACTAGGGCGGCTGCAACAAATTTCTGACAAAACTGCCCAAACGCTCAGTCCACAAGCTGTCCCTCCCCCCTCGATTGAAAGGTTCGATTCTGTATGCATTGTTCACGGCGCACTCCAAAGGCCAGCTGGACAGCCTTAAAGCAACTCCTGAGTAAGGCGGTAGGAAACTTCTGGTAGAACTCCCCAAACGTTCAGTCCACAAGCTGTCCCTCCCCCTCGATTGAAAGGTTCGATTCTGTATGCATTGTTTACGGCGCACTCCAAAGGCCAGCTGGACAGCCTTAAAGCAACTCCTGAGTAAGGCGGTAGGAAACTTCTGGTAGAACTCCCCAAACGCTCAGTCCACAAGCTGTCCCTCCCTACTCGATTGAAAGGTTCGATTCTGTATGCATTGTTTACGGCGCACTCCAAAGGCTCGCTGGACAGTCTTGGAGCAACTCCTGACTAGGGTGGCTGCATATTTCTGATAAAACTCCCTAACCGCTCAGTCTACAAGCTGTCGCGCCCACTCGATTGAAAGGT
>OX375869.1:78413536-78490075 GCA_947359475.1 Heligmosomoides polygyrus bakeri
CTGCGCATCTAAACATTGTTAACGCGTAAATGCGAAATGAAAAACACAAGCGTATAAGTATAAGGGAGAGATCGTAGTTGTCCAAACCTTGTTTGGTGTCCCATTCTACTCCACCCTCGTTTGGAAGGATCAATATGGCGCCGCGGCACCGGAAGTGTGAAAACTGTAGTTAGGCGATTTACGGCGCTCTCAGATGGCGCGAGGGGTCACAGAGGCAGGAGAGTGGACTGGCTCCGGAACTAATCTGGGTCCCGACCAGGGCTATGGTACATTTGACTCGTGAAAACCGATGCAAATGAACGTAAATTTGAAATCGAACTATCCTTCGATTCAGAATTAACTAGGGAATGGCCTCGTAGACAATTTTTTTAGTTTTTAAACATTTTTTAAAGTGACACTCAGTTAGCATTTGAGGTGAGTTTGCTCTGTAACTGGGTGGCCGAAATGTCCTCCGGGCCAGTCGAAATCCCACCTGTAGAAGACTATAAGGTGTTTTCATAGGCCTCCAGATATCTACGTCCCTGTCTTCAAAGAAACCATTTTGTGCCCACTTTTATGATACGAAAAGTGTACGGCTAACTACGAAGAAGTGCCATATGGGCAACTTTGGCAGCGTACAATCGCTAACGATTTCAACCTTGAAGGTTCCAACTTCGCAGCTTGATTTTCACTCTCGCCTTCAACGTGACAAACGCGTATAAGCACATACAATCTTGATATGACGAAATTAGAGTACTCCAAACGGAGGCATTTTCTGAAAATAACGACACTTAAATTGTCGGATCCTTTAAGGAAGTAGATCATTGTGATCGTGAAATACTAGGGAATCCAGAGAACTATGTGTGACTATGTATATAATGCAGAAACTAGGCTTTAAAGGGCCGAATCTCTTCCTTCATTAGCCACTTGGGAGCTGTGGGTGTAATTATCTCCCGCGAGCACAGGGGGTCAGCCGCGACGGGCAGAAATTAGGTCACTGAACTACATTTCAGACGCTCGCTATGCGATTTTCAGCTCATCGGGATGAGAGCTCGGTGCTGATCAAGAATGTGTGTTTCAATTTACAATGCGGTCAATTTGAAGAGCGCTACAGAAAAGCGGCGGAAAAGGCGGTTTTTTTCGCTTTTTCCGCCCAAAGACCAAAAGATAAGGCCGGTATTGTAAACTGGTATGTTCACGCAAAAAAGCTGATGAGTCTCAATCCCACGCAAGCCTTTTTTACAGCATTTTAAAGATAAGTTGGACACATCTGGAACCAAACTGGACACCTTTCAAATTAGAAGCTCGTTAAGGTTTATAAACTGCATCCGATCCTCTCTGACAAGGGAAGGGTCTGATGCGTATGTCTGGACGGAGAGAGCGGGTGAGAGACCCCTCAATTAGTATAAAATGTTTTTTTTTTGCCAAGTCATTAAGCCCAAGTAGTAGGGGTCCTTGAAGTTACAATGGAATCGGCGCCTCAAGAATTCGAGGGCCTTGTACGCCCTTGGCACCTCCACCGCCAAGCAGCTCGGAGCGCAGTGGATGTGGCGTCGCTTCACGCAAGGTCGGGCGGGTTCGATTCTCTTGCTCTGCTGTATCTTTGCATTTCATCCGAGTGGTTGAAATTTGAAGGATCCTGACGTCTATTCCATTTGCAGAGGTTTTTGCCTAATTTTCCAGCTGCATGGTATGGTATTCAACATGATTATGTATAAAATATTCAGCACCAGTGATACACAGTACTATGTGCATGAAGCAGCACTGGTCACAATGCGGGCAGTGTATAAAGGCTACAGGCTCCTCACAATCCGTTTCCATGCATGAACTGACCTCGGGAAAAGCCATCCTGATCGGATTCTCAAAAGAAACCGGGATGTGAAGTCGGAGGTGGTTAAGATGAGGAACGAGTTCTGTGGATTCAGCAAATTAACCTAAACGGCATCGATACGCTCTTTTCCTCTTCTTTGCCTTTTACCTGGAAATCAAAGGTCTGCTGAAGGTTTTCTAAACTTAGCATCAGCAAAGTCGCTCGTGTGGTTATCCACCTGATCACGCTCTAGTGCGGCCCATCTTTAGACAAGGAGCCTTCTAGGGAAGAAATCAAGTTGGCCGAACGGATGGCCAGCATGCTCAAGGACTTCGAAGCACGTCAACAGTTGACGAAGGCGAACAGCTGGAAGTGGTGAAGAACAAGAAGATGGTTGGGATCCGAAAGATGAAATGATAGACGTGGAGTGGTAAGCAAGCGGTGAATATATGATTACATTTTCGGGTGGGACTTTAGTTTCGGAGAGGGCACGTCTTCAGTTGGATTTCGTTTACGGAGCCAATGTCGTTGGTTCATGTATGGGCTCAAACTGTGAAGAGCTTTTATACGCTGTCCATATTGTGACCAGTGCATCTGTTTTATGCACTTTGTGCGTGTATATCACTGAAGTTGAACGTTTACACATCATTATGTTGAATAGCTTTCTCATTGCCTTTTATTTAAAAACCGGTCAGTAATAAACAAGTCGCAAGGAAGTTATTCTCCACAGCATAAAGATGAAAAAAGAGGGCAGAAGACGTCTGAAAATGGTAAAGACGTCAGAGTCTCTCAAATCTCAACCAATCAGTTGAAATGCTAAAATGCTGCAGCGCAGAGGAATAGAACCCCGACCTATCTCGCGTGAAGCGACGCCACTATCCACTGCGCTCCGAACCGCTTGCCGGCGGAGGCATCGTGGGCGTGCAATGGAATCGGCGCCCGAACTCGTGAGGCGCCGATTCCATTGTAATTTCAAGGACCCCGTACTCCTTGGGTTTAACGACTTGGCAAAAAATAAACACATTTTCATACTAAATGAGAGGTGAGAATTCTTCCTATATGACTAACACTGCACCTTGAACTAACCCAAAATGTCGCAATTTTTCTTTGTTTTATGGTAAAAAAAAGAAATGCATGTAGTTACACATTACCCTGTGGTACAACAGAAACAATTGTGAGGAACAACGGTATTTTTGCTTTGCATTTTTAAGTCAACAGCATTTGCACTGTCGATCATATAAGCTTCTTGAGGCAGATGAATTACAAATTTTCTATGAAGGCATAGCAAATTTTCCCGACTCAAAAAATTTATTTCTACTGTCTTAGAGAGGGTCCTAGAGAGCCAGTTTTTTATGGAAGACGCGCTTTTTAATTTGGAATATCTTCAGCTCATTTTGGTTTCCGCAGTGTCATTCTTTGAACAGTGCCCAATATCAGTGAAAATGGTGTGCATACATCACGACCGTCATTGTTTGTATGAACTCAATGTTCAGATTCTATTTCGCATCTTACAGGGAGAAGGAAGTCTGTACACGGATCGGTCAGTTGATCACATTGTTCCCTCAAAGGACAACCGGCCGATGGTCCAGGTAATTGATTTCATTCAATTATATGTGTATATTATATATATATTATATGTGTCAATATATATATATATAATGTGTGTATTATATATGTATATTATATGTGTCAATTATATATTCGGTATAATTGATTTCATTCAATTATACAGTCCCCTAGCGGATAACGCCTCCGGATAAAATGCGACATCCCGATTTAAGATAGTTTTTCTCGGGAAATTTACTGACCTTCTGTAGAAGTCACGATTATCGTCAGGATGTAGGAAAGCGAAAATATAGTGTCAAGAATCCGATATTTTTGAACAATTTACACGTTCGGTCCAACCCAGCAATACCATGGAAGCGTCCTGATGGTAATGTAGAGCTATTAGGCGGACTGTTTTCCAATCCCAGTTTTATTAATAAAATAAAAAATTAAGTTTCAATCACAGTGTTTACAATTTCGATGTTGTAAATTATACATAAAATTTCCATGAAATTAATAGTTAAGTATCCCAGCACAGCTAGACAGTTAATGTCATAAGCACTGATTCTCTTGTCCTATTTCATGTCTTACCTATAGCTACGACTGTACGTAATTCAGGACTCACAAGAGCCGCATGTCGTAGCGCGAAAGCAAGTAGACAAGACAATCTTCTTTCCTCCGCACCGGAAGCGGCATCAGCACAGCCATCACCACTGCAGACACATACATCACTGCTAAAAGAGCACTCTCGCTCCCGACACAGGCTTAGAAAGAACATTTGTTTTGTTTTTAAAGACCTCAACTAGCCCTCCATTGCTTGTATTCATTGTCCTCCGTCGTATACATTGAATAAAATATTAGTGTTACTAATTGTATATGGAGCGTAATGAGCAGTGATGTGCGTGTGGGAATTTCCGTTTCCGTGTCACGAATTCCGCCTTCCGGGCGTTTTCAGCTCTTCCGTTCCGTGTGCCACCTATTTTCGACCGCCAGATAGAAACGAAATCGTCAATGCTCAACACTTACTCCGTAACGGACGCTAATCATCATTAAAAAAACTCTTCCCGTGGAAGTGTGTACTGTTGCAATACTACTGCACAGATCAAATATGTATTATGATCCTTGAAATATCTTGATTTTTACTTTACAAAAAGATTAGTAGAAATCAGGATATTTTACTGCTGTGTTCAAAGAAAATACGTATGAAAATGCCAGCCATGGACACGCATTGTCTGCTAAAAATGCACTCAATGATTATAGAAGCTAGTAGGCGGTATACAGGAGAAAGTGGCAAAACCTTTCTGCCAACCCAATTGCAGATTTAATTAATGCCAGATATTACAAATAAACACCACGTTCTCCTGCGTTAGACTGCTGTAAACCTTTTTGATACCTCTGTACCACGAGCTTATAGGGTGGAAATTTAATTGGCTTGACTTTTCGACTGTCTCGTCGTCTTCAGAGGCAGGATGCTCCACCTTCTGAGCATAGCGATTGCACTACGACTCCCATCAGCTATATCATTACTAAATAGCATCGCAGCACTAGAATGGAATCCGAGTGGCAATTTTGGAGATGATTTACTGACGTTGGATATGCAGATGTCTGTTCAATAATCTCGTCATTCATGCATGATGCTACAGGCACGTAAAATTTTTGAGGCCACCCAAGTCAGGAAAGTTTTTTCTTGAACGGCCAATGATAAGTGCAGCTACTTCAGCTTTTGCCTTCACCTGAATCAAGGCTTTGCAAGTAAACTAATGTACTTAAGACTATTTTTCAAGAAACTAAAAAGTCGACGGGAAAGCAGTGATCGGAGTTATTTTGATAAACAAAAAGTAGAAAGATCGCTACATATCACGGTATGACAAGCTTTTGCAACAGTTCCAGTCTACTGAGCTACCCCTAGCTTAAAGGATAACACATAATGCTATCAAATCATGCATTTGGAGCATATGATTTACTGGATATGCGATTGGATATCATTTATTGGATATGCTATATGCGTCTGTGGATGTCCATTCAGTAATTCAAATCATGCGTCATCATATCACGTTCTGACGAAGATGTGAATGCTGTGAAGAGCTTTTGCTCCTCTAAATGTTTTGAAAAAGCAAAGAGAGCAACTTCTGACACCGTCTTTGGTGCGGTTTCTGACGAACGGCGATTATGTGTTAATTCCGTTCCGCGCTTCGTATTCCGGCCGATGACTACCATTTTTGAGCCCCTTCGTCCCGTCTACCGTCATCCGTTTTTTCTAGGACAAAATTGCGCACATTCCTGACAATGAGGCTAACAGCCATAATTCTTGAGATCTCTCCACCTTTATGATAAAGTTCTTGAGGTTTAGGAGGATAGAATCCTATCCTACATGAGGAGCTAAGAAATGCCCAATCACAATAACGCCGCACTTTTTAATATAAGCATTAAGATCATGCGTGCACCTTTCGAATGAGTGCTTCTTCCAGAAGTTCGAATTCAGTGTAAAGCAGCAGTTGCAGCCGACACTGAAATGACGATTGCTTGCCGAACAGAGTTATACACGCTGTTTCTAACACCTACCGATTCCATTGCCCATTCCGCTCGAGCGCTGTTGCAAGTCGATGGCCTCAGTGCAGCGACTGTGCCGTCAACACGTGGGACACCAACCTGCCCCATGGGGCACCCGAAGCTTCCAAGGCCAAGTTTACCCGGTGAGGTGTACGGTCTCATGCCCTTAAGTGCCATTTCTGAATTGAGGATTCACTGGGTCCGTCCCTTCACCTTCCACTGAATTGAGTCCCTTCAGCCCTTGGCTGCAGCCAGCAGGTAACCGTGGAGGGAGACACTACCCGACACAATTTGGTTGCCTGGCATTGAACACCACAGCCCACGCGGTGTCCATGTGGAGGGCCACGCGCAGGCTTCTGCCATGAGCGCTCTGCCCCTCCACACGGACCCCGCGTGGGGCTTAACAGGCAGAGCCAACAACTCAAACAATAACAATACCAGCAATACCAGACAGCAACACCATAAGACGGACTCACCGCATTCCCTCGGATTGAACATAGGGTACCAACCATGGGTGTGCGTTTAACGATTAACGACTTACCGATTTAACGGATGTACCGGCATTTTTCGTTAAAAATTTTTAACAAAATTTAACGACGAAAATTTCCGTTAAATTGCATTAACGACATTTTACACACCATTTTTGAAACTTTACCTTTTATTCGTGCAAATGCATTTTGGACAACTTTTCAAATCAGTTTTCGTAGTATCGTTGCAATACTGAGGAGACCCTCTACTTCTGAATCAGTGGAAGTAGGCAATTAATATCGTCCTCTAATTTCGAGAATTGTTGGCATTTTTCTTGCTCCATGAGCAATTCATTTGAGACTCCCGTTTCTCCCCACATTTCTCTGCTGTAGTCTCGCGTTTTTGGAGTTCTTAGATTTTCTGTTTTTCACTGCCACATATAGTTTCTTCATACTTAACAAACAGTCAAATTTTTCACCGTTTTTTGTGATACTTGCTTCAAAAGTGGTTTTGAAAGTGCATAGAAAACACGAAGAAAACGTTACGAAACACAAATAGCACGTCACAACAAGGATAATGAGCGAAACAATGGAAGAAAAAGGCCTCTTCCCTCTTCTGCGCAAATGTTCCTGAAAATAGGATGTGTTCTATGTGCAGGACCAGGTTGTAGGAATACGTAATGGCAGCATTGGACATTTCCTAACACAGCATTACTGCTGGTACATACAGTCATTGCTCCGTTTTATTGAATTTCATGCTGTGCGTGTCAACGAATTTGCTTAACCTTTTCGTCTTTTTTGAAAGCTCGCTTGGCAGTTTTCTTCTGAAGAAGCATAGTCAGTATGAAACAGTGAACTTTGCCATACTGACTATGCTCCTACTAACTATGACAACCTTCATCAATCCCAAATGTGCTCCATAAAAATAGGAAAATTGAAATTGAGGAAACCAAAGCACATTCGAATCTGAAGCAAATAGCAAGCGTTTAGCATGGCGCCAGGTGCTTCAATAAGAAAATCTGAGTAGCTATTTGCTGAAAAGTCCAAAAGAGTGAACGAAGGAGGACTCTATTTGGAGGAGGACAAAAAAGGACGAGATGGAATATAGGCAATATAGAGCGAAAAATTCTTATAGATACCCGTGTTCTCTAGGCATTCCCTTTAGAAGACAGGAGAAAAAACTTAGCAATTGGAATTTACGTCACTTGGGCGGCAGAGACAGAATTACTCAATGCAATAGAGTTTGATTCGATTAAGTTTGATCAACTGTCCGTGGCCGTTTGTTTGATTCTCTGCTGTCATCTGCAGTAAGAACAGGACGTTTTGGGACAAAAGGACCATTCTGTAAAACCGGCAGATCTATGGACTTCGTAAATATCTCCCAAAGACGAACTGTACCAAAGAATTTCGGATCTATCCTAATCGAAGGGGGCATACGCAGATTTTGCGTCTTTATTCCTTCCTTGAGGTTCTGCAATGGCTTTAGCTGCTATCACATAATGAGGGAGCTTTTATATATTTTTAGCGAATATGGTTGTTTGGCATGGTATGGCCTAAGGAACTGGCAGCTTGGAGTTCCTCTCCCCCCCCCCTTCCAATTAGACCCATAATTTCCTGTAGATATGTCATATTGCCATGGATATGGAGTGGAAAAAATCCATAAAGTAGAAGATCTGGCTTTTTACATTTCAAAATACAGCCAAACTGACTAAAGCCGAAGGAAATTTTATTTAACGAATTTAGCGATTTTAATGGAAAATTTTTTCGTCAAAATATGGTCGTTAAAAATTTACCGAAAAAATTTACGCTTACCCCTGGTAGCAACATTTTAGCGCTCACTTGAGTCGAAAAAGGCAGGCCTGACCACTGTTTTACAGAACTTGTTTTCAAGTATTCCAGTACATGCCATCCTCATTTAAACTGGACTCCTCCATCCTAAAACGTGCCAACACCTCTAGAAATGAAACGGACTTAAGAAATAAAATGACAAACCAAGTCTTACATATCTAAAGCTTAGGAATGCATTGTAAAACCTAATTAAAATTATAGTTCTTTAGAAAGAAACGTGCTTTTTAAAAATTTACCCTTCCAGAGGGTCACAAAAAAGAGGATTCGCATCAAATCATCGGAGTTGCTTAGCCTTATATATATATATATATATATATATATATATATATATATATATATTACATAAGTATTTACTTATGTGAAGAGAACCTGAGAACAAAAACAAAAAGCGTTATAACAACACGCTTCCAGATAGTAAAATAGTGAAAAAATAAGAAAATGAGTAAAAACAAACAAACAGACAGTTTAATTCCGCTCCACTAGACAATCTTCTTCGGCTATTTATATTGCATATATTTATATTGCATAGCGGTTTATTTAGTCATGTTGTCAACTTGTTGATGTCATCTTAAGTTTATAAAGGTGTGGCAGTTTTGGTAACTTTCAATCTAAAAAAACCTCAACCCTCAATTTCGATCATATTCAGCGTTAGTATATTTGACGAGAATTTGTTTGTGCGTAGCACGCTTGGAACAGATCCTTATTCCGGCTTACGTTTCGGGCTTGCCGTCGGATTTCAGTAGAAAGATTCTTCGAGTTCATTTCTTTCCTCCTCCTTTCGTCCACTTGAAAGGGAAACATCGCCACTGTTTTTTACCATTGTTGAGTGGTTGCTTAACCTGTAGTTCCTGTTTTCGATATGTTGTGTTTACTCTGAAAGTGGTTCGAAGAATTTTCGGGGTGACCTTATAGAGTGCTACCGAGGCTTTCTTGAAGAACATAGAGGCTCATAGATAGTGTGTGGGATGGCACGTGTGCTCAAACAGCGCTTGTGGTGTAAGGCGTAGCATTGCTGCACGGAAAGCAGAAGATGCAGGTTCGAGTCCGCCTGGAGCAAGAGTTTTTAGTCGTGATGGCTTGAATTTGGTTCATCAAATTTGAATGATCACCTCCAACGACTGCTAACCCAAGACGAATTCGACGCAGACGACAGCCGATTTAACAGCGCACATTCGTCTAGAAGTGAACAGAATTCCTCCTGGCATGCATCTCGTAATCAGCCATTTGGCTATAACCTTTTTTTGGGTCTTGTAGCAGCGGTAACACTGTAATCATCAAAAACTACGCTACAGTGCCCTCTAAAATTACCTGACAAGTTTTTATTGTCCCAGCTCTTCTTCTGAAAAAGAGACGTCAGGATTTCGCCCAGAAGGTGGCATCATTTTGGCGGTGCTATGTACCAGGGGTTTTGTTGTTGCGCTTGCATTAATAAGGACGATAAAACATAAAAACGCTTTCATTCATTTCATGGTGTGAGGGTAGCTCTGCCACAACCCAGCTATGGATCTAACGAATCGTGCAGTAGTATAGCAACACTGCTTCTTACAGTATCACCTGTATCACCTGTATCACCTTCCTCCCGTTGATCATCGACTTGCTCGAGCGGGCGCCAGCAGCGTCTCCATTAGTCCCTGTCGCGTGCCAGAGTGGTGCAATGGATCCTCCTCGCTCGAGGGACACGAAGAGAGTTATATCGGTCGTTCAGGTCCGACCAACGCGTTGGTGGGCGTCCTGGTGTTCTCTTGACATCTCGCGGAATCCAGTCGGTGATGATTCTAGTCCAGCGGGTGTCTGCGAATCGCATTGCTTGGCCGGCCCACCTAAATTTCGACGACTTGTCCAATCGGCACCGTCTCTGATCTTCGAACGTCGGCGAAGCTCGGAACCGCGGTGGCGTTCTCTCACTTGCGTGAGTCGTGTCACTCCGAGCATCGTCCTCTTGAATCCACGCTGCGCGACGCTGATCGCGTGTTCATTCTGCTTTCGTATAGCCCAGGTCTCTGAGGCGTATGTTAGACGAGGAAGAACAGTGGAGTCGAACAGGTGGACACGGAGTCGGACGTTGTTCGTCTTCTTCACAACTTCTTCGACGCTCTCGAAAGCTCCCCAAACCGCTCGTTTCCTCCTGCTCATCTCTGGTGCTAGGTCGTGGCCATGTTGACTTCGCGACCCAGATAGAGCTAGCTGGAGCATTCGGAGATGTTCGTTCCGTTGAGCGAGAATGATGCATCAGAAATTTGTCCGTTCTCTATGAACATCGTCTTCGTAAGATTCAGCTGCAGTCCAACGTTCCACATACACGATCGAAGTCAGCCACCGCTCCGCCTGACTGATGCTCGGTGTTATGAGCACGATGTCGTCAGCGAAGCGGAGATGCAGTTGCCGGCCATCGACCTTCACTCCCATGTCTTCCCATTCCAGTTCGCGCATGACGCTTTTGAGGGTGGCGCTGAAGAGTTTCGGGGATATAGTATCTCCCTGCCGAACCCCTTTCTTCACGTCGATGACGACGTCGGACTAGAATGGTGAGATCTTGGTCGTGAATCCACTGTACAGCTCTCGAAGGACTCTGATGTACTGAGTATGAACGCCCTGAGTGAGCAGGACTTCGACGACCGCTTCAGTTTCTACGGAGTCGAATTTCTTCTTCAGGTCGATGATCGTAACGCACAGCAGCAGCTTGCACTCTCGCGACACCTTGGTCCAACGTTCTGCTGATCCTATTCAAGATGACTCAGGTGAACAGCTTGTAGACTACGGACAGCAGGCAGATCGGGCGATAGTTGCCAATGTCGTGCACGTCTCCCTTCTTGTACAGCAAGACAGTTCTGCTGGCTCTTCACACACTACCTGTCGGAGTGCGAGGTTCCATTGAGATGGAACCTCGCACTTCGACAGGTAGTGTGTGAAGAGCCGCGCCAGGGTGTTGATGAGCGTTGGAGGGAAGTTGTTCAGTGTTCGGGTCTGATCCTGTCGGGACCGGGTGCTGTACGCTTCTTCACCGACGAGGTGACGTGTCGGAAGGGAGAAGAGAGGGAACGACGTATCCATCCTGCGGAAGATGGCATGCGGACGGGGCAGCCGGACGTGGCTATCGAAGAGATTTCGGAGTAGAAGTCGTGGATGACCTTCTCCATGGTTCTTCTGGAAGAGGTGATGGTTCCATCAGAACGTTGGAGAGCGGTCATCTTGGTTCTGAAGTTGGCGAAGTTCTGGCGGAGATAGCGGGTGCTCAACGGTGTGATCTTCCCTATAGAACATCTCCAGCTCCACGTAGAAGGCTTCGACCTCTTCGTCGTCGTAGTGGGATGTTGGGGCATACACGACGAACACAGTCAAAGCTGGCACGGAGCCACATCGCTTCAGTCGCAGACGTCCGATTCGGGTTGTCAGTGACTCGCACGAGTCCATGTTCATGGCCAAGTGCGTGTTGACGAGGACACCAACAGTATTGCTTTACTGCCCAAAATTAAACTACACAGGCAACTAACGGCACCTCACCACGACTAGCCTTGCAAATGAAAGTGCTTGCAGCGCATTACGAAACCAATAAATCAACGTCGCCAGTTCTGCGACGCAGACAGTAATTGCTGGAGCTATGAATGCGGCTTAATCATAGGAATCGCAACCTAAACTGCAAACCGCATTCATCTCCTCGAAGCTAGTTCCTGCTTGCCAGTTTCCACGTTCCACTTACATTCTGCGAGCTAAATAACTTAACTGGCACCGTGCCGCTTGAGAACTTCTCTTCGCACCATTAGACGTTGCCCTTATTCACACACATTGCTTTCAGTAAACGAGTGTGGAGAGCTCAAATACTCGCTCAGCAACGGCTTTTTTGCCTAAGCATTGCACTGAGAAAGGTCGGTGTATATCAGTACTACATATCTAGGATGCGCCACGCATTCAAAGTAATATCGTGGAGAAACATTAATGCGTATTTGGCCTATACAATGACTTGCGGTGGTCAGCTGATGAACAAGTCAATGTTCTGTATCGGCCAAATGACTCAGCATTTCAAATATGCGGAGGGGTGGAGCTCTTGGATAGCCTTACAAGGTCTGAAGCGTATGTCTGAACGGCGAGAGCGAGTCATGTAGAGAGAACCCCCACCCCTCAGCTAGTGTAAAAATTTGTTTTTTTTTTTTGCCAAGTCGTTAAACCCAAGGAGTAGGGGGTCCTTGAAGTTACAATGGAATCGGCGCCTCAATAGTTCGGGGGTCTTGTAGGCCGTATATAAATCAATTAATTGGGTCATACGAAAACCATTGTTGCTAAGACTGACTCATCCCAAAATACGGGGCTTTTGAAAAACGCCATTGTTCGATCCTTTCTACCCGGGTTTGAAAAAATGACGGATTCTAGTAATCTGGATCTGATGTCCAGTGGAAACAGCCGAATCATAAGTTGATTCGAGATACATGACGAAGCAGATAACTCCCCCCGAGTGCGCTACCATGCGCCCATTGTATATAGCATCTCCAAAAAAATTGAAAAAAAAATTTCAAAACGAACTGTACAAGCACGGAAGAATCCCGTGTTTTTAGGAACTGTTTCACAGAATCGTAGGCTTATGTGAAATCTTATGCGTTTACACTATGAATCTTATAAGCATCGCGAAGCATGTTCTGGGCAGTTGCATGGTTCATCGTCAAGTGGCAGCAATATGGCCCTCCGATAAATTTATGTTTTTATGTCTTTTAAAATTGACTTAAGACATTCAATTAGTCAAATGGCGTAGTCTATCTCTTCGAGGAATTCGCTACGCATTCTACTTCCGTGGCTATCGCCGAGGCGATTTGGTCGCATATTTAATACATGCAATGGCTTGTGGTTTCCCAACGTTGTGTTTCATCCTTTTTAGACAAGTCTTCTTCCAACCAACCGTCTCCGGAGATATGGAAGGTTTCTTTGACAGTGCATGTCCTGCGCCAAGAGCCTGGAATCGTAATGCGCGCTATGGCCTGCACCTTATATTACTGCATTACCACTCTATCAAAGCCTCGAAATACCTTATACCGCAGCCGTTAGACTCTTGGTAAAGCCTATGGGGTTGGGGGTGGGTGAGCTAGGGGGATGAGAGGAAGATCGCAGTCTCCCCAGCAGAGGGCGGGACCTCCTGACCGTCCCCCTTTTTCCAGAACCTAAACTTTGAACAAAACACTTGTAGGTAACATTTGTACTATGGAATTTATGATTTGTTTAAGTACTGAAAACCAACGATCAAACTGCTCTTGTGAGAGCCTACAAATCTTGCGCAAGTGTAGAGTGTGTGGTTCAGTTTTCAGTCGCTGTCAAAACAGGGACCTAAAACTCATTGAAAATATTCTGAATAACTTCACCCATATGCTTTATCTATGAAAGACGTCGTGGCCCGAATTATGAAGTATTCCGAGTGGGTCTGACAGGGCTAAGAATCTTAGTTTGTTTAGCCTTCAGACTAGACGAAAGAGAGCAGATTTAGTTATCTTGTTCTGACAAACTTTCCATTGACCGAATTGGGTTTTTGGTGCACTTCTGACAGAAGATGGCACCTCAGGCTCTGCCTGTCATTCCCAAGGTCGAAGGTGAGGTCAAGTTTCCTCATTTACAGGAGCAACAGGAAACTCAACGTCTTGCTTTCTGATGTTCTCCTAAACGTCTAATTGCGCCGAGGTTTCGTTAGGATTACTCCCTTTTGTTTCTTTCGTTGCTCCGTCACCCAGCGCTCGCAAAAATGTTCGGTTGCGAGCAAAACCATCGTCGTGCGGCAAAATCTTGCGAACAAACCAAAAGGGAACTCAAACAGACAATCATTACTACCTGGTTGCTATTCTAGGTCGTTACACCATCGACGCTGTTTGTGCGCACGCCTACATCCACGGTATCGTAGCGTCAATGTTCTTATAGTAATCGCTCTTCACACCTGCTTTTTGATTTTTCTTCTTTCAGGTCGGAGGGAAGAGTCTCTGTGCTGTTTGTCGCATGCATCCTGATTCTACGATCTTCGCTTAGATCTCACCCAATCCAGTCAAACCTTCCATTTCTCTCCATTTCTCCAGGGTCGATGAATTTTTGCGGGACTTCTACTTTTCTCTACTTCTTCGGCCTAGGAGAGAAAAGACACTGCGCACCACAGGTTGTTACATAGATTAAATACACATTCAGACCTCTCCTCGATATCCCGCAAAAGTAAAATGCGTGGCGCATCTCAAACAGGAGTTGATTTTCGTCGAGTTGTATCCTTTACTCATCCATGTTTGCGATTTCCTATTTTAAAGGCGTGTGGAGACATTTTCAGGTCTTTAGCATCGATGCTGACAATCTTTCGCAAAGCAAAATCAGGAGCTTGTTATTATTTGGTTGGGAAAGGTCGAGTCCAGATTTTCTCTTTTGCTTGAAAAGGATCGCATTTATATAGCAACGTAAATACTCAACTATACCTTAACCATCATTGTCTAAAGCACATGCATAACGACTCAGCAACTCTTCGATGTCCTTGGCACAGAACTGCGGCGTCGAAAACTGGGCAAGCTCAGTTTCGAGTTCTTATTGAACAATGATATCTTCCCGAAGATAATGCTTAATTCTTGAAATAGGAGTTATTCCGAAGGAACTAGCACCGTCAAATCAAAAGTCAAAGCACATGAGGTAGGACTTCGTATCTGACCTCATGCTATGTAGGTACATACCTCGTGCTTCTCTTTGAGTTCGGCAATCTTCCGACGGCTTTGCTTCGCGACGCAGGACGAGTTGTGTCGTGAAGTAGGCACTTCCGAACTCTCATGACCAAACGAATAACATTTAACTTTTAAAGTTAAATGTCGTTCATTAGGTTGTCACTATGGTTCCAGCAAAAAGGAGAACAATGTAGAGTAGTCTCCAGCTTCTCTCTTTTTGAAACAAAGACGTGGATAGTTCTTGTTGTTTTTATCAATAATGTGCCAACGAGGCTTTGAGGTGGATCTTTATTTCGGCTTAAATGTTGATATTAATGTTGACAATATTTTGAGGCCGAAGTAAAGATCCACCCCAAAACCTTGTTGGCACATTATTGACAATGACAATCAATTTGTAGCATTTTCTCGGAACAACTAACCATAAGTACCATATTCTTTTCGTGCTCGCCACTTTTCGGTTCTACTGGAGGTAGTTCGTGGCGACAGTGTCGTGGTAGTTGCCATAAGGATTCAGCTCTTCTCCCTTGTCTCCCAGTGTCTTTGAGAAATTCATTCCCCATGCGGGTGACGACGCAATAATTCACAGGTAGTGATCGTCTACGCTTTGCCGTAATCAGTTCATGTGGCAGCCAAATGGAAAGAATTTTACGGTAGCCAGTGCAGTGAAGGTGGTTGCCTATGTATGGTCATCTGTCGCCGATAATTCTTTAGCTCTTCGTCCAAGGCAGTAGGGTGTCCAGAACGTGGCTGACCTTCGAATAAATAATTTCCCGATCGGATGAGCTGGTACAAACGGCGAAGCATGGATTCAGAATGGTATCCTCCTTGTTGGCTACAGCAGTTGACTATCCATTCCACAGAAGCACGTAGTAAAAGGTTGGTAAAAGAAGAAAAAGAAGAAGAACTGGTCAATACTTCTTCCTCAACCTATTACCAGACATCTCCGAAGGGTGGGACTTTGGACTCGAGCGACTATCGGTCACCACGATAGATCATCATTAAGGCAAAACACCCGTTGAAACTGCCTTCGTAACACTTAAACTCTACCCTATAACGCTGTGAGGTAGATGGTTGGGGTGCCTGAAAGAAGCGAAGCATGGTCAGACGCTACCGCAGGTGCCTCTCGCCGAGGGTTCCACAGACGTTGTTGACGTCGCCACACCTGCGGGGCAATTCGCTGCGATTGTCGTAATGCAATTCGGACGCACGGCGACGTGGAGACCTCTCGCGTACCTACTGTCGTTAGTTCTCAATCGCATGCTACTCCGCTTTCAATTACAAATAGGGTATTAGTTGTGTGCTCGTTCCTTTTCCTGAGGTGTGTTTACCTATTCGATATTTTTCGCTTCTACTATAGTTCCTCTAGAATGTAACGGTGTCGGGGTTTTTCATCCGGACTGATCGCTATCAGCGAGAAAAGTATAAGAAATAATGCAGTTATCTTCATAATGCATAATGCACTTGTTTAAGCTGAAAAGCATATCCCTGACAAGGGAGGGATCCGAGGCGTATGTCTAAACGGGGAAAGCGAGTCATATAGGAAGCATCCCCACCCCCTGGTTAGTTCAAAACTTTTTTGCCAAGTCGTTAAACCCAAGGAATAAGGGATCCTTGAATTCACGATGGAGTGGCGCCTTTCGAGTTCCGCGGTCTCTTATACGCCCGCGATTCATCGGCAGCTCACAGCACAAGGGTACATGTCGCGAAGACGAGCAGCATTGGTAGGTGGGAGCGCACCAGCCAATAACAACCAAGCGGAACGTACACTGAACACATGCCAGGACACCGACTGTACACGCCCTCTCTGAATGAATGTCCACTCAATGCGGTCTGATTGGATGGGGCGTTCTGATCTCCCAATGCTGTTCGTCTTCGCGACATATACGCACAGTGGATAGTGATGTTGATTCATGCGGGGAAGGTCGGAGGTTCGATTCTTTTGTGGTGCTCTATTTTTGTATTTATTTGATTGCTTGAGATTTGAAGAAATATTGACGTCTACACCATTTTCAGAGAGTTTTCTGTTCAATTTTCCACCAGCCTATAGCGGTGATGTATAAATGTTCAACTCCAGTGATATACAGGCACAAACTATTTATTTGAAGCAGCGCTGGGCACACTACGGGCAGCATATAAAAGCTACAAGCTCGTCACAGTTTGTTTTCCTGCATGGACCAATAACCGGGGAAAAACCATCCCGCTTGTGATTTTAACTTTGCTTGAGCCTAGAGCGGCTGGTATAGAAGATACAAGTTGTTAGATGGATGTCTAGTTGCGATCAAAACTCTTGCGCCAGGCGGGACTCGAACCCGCATCTTCTGCTTTCCGGGCAGCGATGTTCGCCTTACACCACCGGCGCTGTTTGCGAACATCGCTGCCCGGAAAGCAGAAGATGCGGGTTCGAGTCCCGCCTGGCGCAAGAGTTTTGATCGCAACTAGACATCCATCTAACAACTTGCATCCCGCTTGTCTTTTCAAAAGAGACCAGGATGTGACGTCACAGGTGGATAAAGTGTCAAGGTCTGTGGATTCCGCTAATCGACCTATACGGCCATCGACACACTCATTCCCTTATCTTTGCCACGTGGTGATTCTAGCTACCCCGAGTATTCGGACTGTGCCTTCAGGTGCCACTGGCCAGATTCAGCCAGCCGACGTGGGTTTCTTCAGTTACATGAAGTCGCCCATGAAGCAATTTCACTCGCACGTCATTGTGTAGGACCTTCCTTTTGACTTGCAAAAAAGGGACAACGTCCTGAAGTGTGGAAGTTTCGGGTAGCTGAAGAAGAACGGATTTGTTACAACGACATTGAAGACCGTGTGATTGTGTATCGAACCCTGTGTCATCCCCGGATTGAAATGCTCGTCGCTAATGCATGGTTCAAAGCTGGTTATACCACGTGGCATCCTTGCCTACTCGGAAAATCCGAGCAGGATAGTTTGTTTTTGAAGTCATTGGTTCTTGTAGGGAAGCAAAACGAGCAAGGGGAGCATGTAGCTTTTATACGCCGTCCGTATTGTGACCAGTCCTTCTGCTTCATGTACTTTGCGTCTGTGTATCAGAGGTGTTAAATGTTTCACACATCATTATGTTGAGTAGCGTTCTCATTGCCTTTTGGTTATAAAGGTAGGTTAGTATGTGATAAGCAACTCGCAACTAAGTTACTCCTAGCAGCATAAAACTGGAAATGTGCAGAAAATGGTATAGATGTCAGAACCCGTCAAATCTCAACCAATCAGTTGAAATGCAAAAACGCAATAACGCAGAAGAATCGAACCCCGACCTCTCTCGCACGAACCATCGTCATTATTCACTGCGCTCCAAGCCGTTTATAGAAAGATGCGTAGCAGGCGTACAAGGGACCCCACTACTTGTAAGGAGTCCATTGCGACTTCAAGGGCCTTACTCCTTGGGTTTATCGATTTGGCAAAAAAAGATTTTATACCAATTGAGGGGTGGGGATTCTTCCTATATGACCCGCTCTCCTCGTTCAGACATACGCTTTGGGCCCTTCCCTTGCAAGTATAAAGCCAAGAAGTGCTGGTTCGAGCTCCTTTCTGAGCTAGAGTTTTGCTTGCAGTCAAACACTGTTACTACAGCAGCATGCAGCCTTAGCAACAGCGACTTTGGAGGTCAAACAATGAAAGTAACTGAATATAGCATTGTTAGCAAAGCAAGCGCATGGGGCAATCTCAGCCCTTCATGTATGCAAAAGTTTCTCTTTCTTATTTTCCTTTTAGATTTAGACTGTATTTGAATGTAGATTTTTGTTGTTTTTATTTAATTATTCGAGGCGTAGACAATGAGTCTTCGGGCTAGAAACGAACAGAAAAGGGCAGAACAAAAACAACTAAAATACCGAAAGAACTCAACTACATAGATATCAATTCTTGCGCACCGTTTTCAACGCAAGTCGTATAGCACACTACATTGAAATATTTATCAAGCGAGATACGTTCTAAAGGTACGCGAGCTAAGTCAGACTTCTTAAGTACAGAATCCTGAAGGGCTCTAGAGAGACTCACCAGATCATCGTACCTCCCAACAGCAAACTAGAGCCCTTCAGGATTCTGCAAATTAAGAAGTCTGACTTAACTCTCGTCCCCGCTAGCGAGATTCATTGTTTGAGCTTTCCCTTACGGATCTTCTCGGCATCCCATCAAAGAATTCTAGTGCGTTGATGGAAAGCTCATTAGCAACTATTTTGTACATCATGAGAAGGACGTCGGTTTTTCATTATGAGAATGTCGGCGGTTTTCCTCCTATTTCTCAGTGTCGAAAGACCAAAAACAGATATCATTGAGAACCACGAGGTAATAACTTGTAGTTCGTCGAATGACACCTCATCGTAAGTTTCGTAGTGAAGTTGTTTCATATACAGTCCCCTCCCGTTATAACGCCTCCGGATGAGACGTGACTCTCGATATAACGTAGTTTTTCTGTGGCCCCGGCCAGCTTACCTCGATGCCAATACAAATCAACTCCGCTTAGGACGCGTCGGATACAACGCTAATCCCGTTATAGCGCGGATCTGAGGGAAACTCTCCGTTCAAAATGACTCCCGTTATAACGCGACGACGGTTCAGTTCCGGTCCCACACAAAAAATTAAGACCAGCAAGATGCTGGCCGAGTCCGTAAGACCTACCCTTCGACTGCTTAGTTGATAGTCATGATCAGCACTCGGGTGGCAACGTATTAGATGCAATTCAGAGTTTTCTTCGTTTTCCGTCACCAAAAGTGTTCATAGTCGAGCACAGTGGAAGGCTCCTTGTAGTCGTTAGAAGCTTCCGAACATTGGGAGATTTCCTCCATCGGGAACGAGAGAAGATGTTGAAACAAACTTTGATTATTCTAACAATGCCTACACTTGTGATTCAAGCCCGAAGCTGCTAGTGTGGATGCTACATACTGCTACAGGATGTCTTGTTGCGACCAGAACGCACCATGCGTGACTTGTGCCCTCATCCTCTGCATTTCGGCCAGGATTACAGTGCAGCGCTGTTTGATCGTACTCAACATTCCGAAATCATGGCATAGTGCTGATAAGCCATTGCAGCTAGGATGTCTGGGATGTGGCGCGCGATTTAACAGCGCTGTTATCGTAGTGAGCTAAAATCTTGCCCGCAGAACGGGATTACTGGTTCGATTCCCGCCTGGCGCGATAGTTTTGATCACAACAAAAGATCCTGCAACATTGGGTTGCACAGTTGTACTGTGCAACCCAATGTTACGTTTAACAACCCTTGGTACTCTGTTATTCCTCGCACTAGTTTTACGTACTTATGCATGAAGCAGAGTATCTCTAATGGTAAGTACAGGGCTTCATTAGTAAATTAAAGTTGTTCTTTGCCTTCACACTCTCTTTATGGCCACATATATCATCACTATGTATAGATATATTTAGTCATAATATGTGATCTAAAATAAATCTGTGCGTAAAATGATGTAAAAAATTTCGACTCCGGTTAGGACGCGAATCCCGTTATAACGCGGATTTCTTCCGGTCCCTTCAAGCGCGCTGTAACTGGAGGGAACTGTATATGGATGATAGTTATGGGTGTATTGATATATAAATAGTTTAAGTACAGATATATAAGTAGATAGATTTATTGATAGATAATTGCTGTATAGAAATTTGTCACCATTGAAACAGTGCGTCCAATTTCTGAGTCAACCCATATTTCGATGCGTTCGGCCATTATGAGCATCAACAATGATTGCTCGCTGAATATAGTGGGGATGATGTAGAATACAACTCATAACTAGTGTCGCATTTCGCGTCGCAAAACGTTGGAATCGCTCGGAGTAACTCATATGGAAAACGATTTATACCGCTCAACTCGTCTTCTCAAGGAGATATCGCTTTCATATTTTTTTTTGAAAAATTTCAACTTTGACTCCGATTCACCGATTTTAATCATTTTTCAGCAATTGCTTTCAAAACGATCATTTTCGAAAACAAAACACATATTTAGAATCCTTATCGGAGCGGCTTTTTAGAGATGTGGAGCAATTTCGGTGTGTTCAGAAAAACAGATTCGATGGCTCACCTTGGCGGCAGTCTCCCTCCCTCACAGAGATAATTATAGCCAAAGGATACACTGCCTTAGTTGTCCAAGAAAGCTCCCGTTTAATAAAAGTTTCTAACTTCTTCGAGATTTACTTTAAGAATATATAGACAAAATGCAACCAGAAACTCATGGAGATTTTATTGACACACTTTTATACCAAGCTCCTTCTGCTCTAGTGGAGTTTGAACAGCAGCCTTTCAGGAGGAAATACGTGCGTATGTACTCATCTACAGTGGCGTCCAAAAGTTTGTGAACGCTTGCATTTTTCATCATAACTAGCCTTAGAAAAGTCCAACCAAAAATGCGACACCAGTTATGAGCGATATTGTATTTGCGGGCCCTTCTCGATAAGTATCTCGAAGTATGGGTTAGTGTCGGCTCCAAACAGCAGTAAAGGGAAATGAGTCAATCCCATCTGAAATGTGTTATACATTCCACCTCCATGGGGCGTGAGGAGGCATTCTCGATCAGCGTTTGACGATGCCAAAAGTGCTGCTACAAATATAACTGAGAACTCACCACTTTTTGGAAATCTCCAACTTCTCTCTTCTTCAAACCTCGCCATTGTAACTTCTCAATCAGTTATGTTTATGACTTAACTGACTTCTTAGAAAGAAAGGTATTCAACATGATTATGTATTAACGCTTAGCACCACTGATGTACAGGCACAAAGTGCTTGAAACAGAGGGGCTGACATCGACTACGGACGCGCGTTGTCATGCAGCAGGTAGACATTTTCCCGCTCTGGACATTTTTGGCGCAAACTCTGGAGCTGGGAAGCGTAGACAGATGCTGTGACTGTGGTCTCACTATCCAGCAGCTCCCAGCAAAGCATGCCTTCTGAGTCTCACCAGCAGCACAGAAGAACCTTCTTTTCGTGGTGTCCACGTTTCGGTTGTCTTGGAGCTGGTTTTCCGCGTAGGAGCCACTGGCTGTTACGGGTAGGGTTAACATGAAGAACCCACTTTCATAACCAGTAACAATGTCTTTCAAAAAGTCCTCTCTGTACGGGCGAAGAAGCAGCGACTCAACAGCACTGGTTCGGCATGCCTTGTCAAAGTCCCGCAGCTCATGTGGTACCCAAGACGACAAAGCTTTGCGGTACCCAGGGATCTCCAACTGCCTCACGACGGTGCTTTGCGTACTGCGTAGATCCAAGTGTCGCCACCAATTCGCAGTGGTTGAAATGGGCTTCATCTTGAAGGCTTCGTGTAAGCTGTCTTCTTCCAGAGAAGAGGGGCGTCCTGAACGAAGTGGACCTTCAAGAGAGATATCTCCAGCCTTGAAGCGCTGATACCAACGGGCCACTGTAGAATAGTGAATGACTTCCTCCATGAATGCAGCGCAAATGTTGGAGACTGCAATCCTTGCGAAACGGCCTTGCAGAAATTCGTAGTAGACGCTAGCTCGTAGGATGCTGGTGTCGTTGATAATGTCGCTGACATTGTTGCTGTATTCGTACTCGACGAGGCCTTATTATAGTATACTTGAGGAAGCTTTGGGAATGAACTGTGACGTCACCACACAAAATCCATACTGTTAGAGCTTTAACAAATTTAACAAGCAGTAGCGTAAAGTGTTGCAAGACTTTTCGATCAACCTAATATATTATATGATATTGATTTATCTATTTGTTTACAATAAAAATAACACTTTACGCCTTTCTTTACTTTTTTAAATTTCTCTTTTCTTATGTTTTACACTGTTGTAACTACTGTTATAACTAAAACAGCCAAACCTTTGATTGCCTTCTTTGACTTCAATACACTTCGGAAGATGAAATCGGGACTAGTCGGCGACAAACGCACACGCATACGCGTAGATTTCATCCCTGGCGGGTATCAACACCGTTTAGGGAGAAGGTGCTAGATTACGTCTTCTTTCCGAGAATTTTTGCGCCAGAATCGACCATAAGTAGTATTTTGTGGGGTGTGAGAGCCAAACATCTTCCCTCCAAAATTCGAAAACAGCTCCTCGCATATCGCCATTGACGTTTTCACTGAATTTGCGGAGCCCAGTCCAGATGGAGTTTGAATCCATAGCCTCCAAAATCTTATCTTGCTTATGCATTCAGAATATCCTTAAGAAACTGCTGCTGACAGTTTGTCTCATTAATTTTGACGCTCATTTTGTTGAAAACCAAGGGTGCCGTTCTGCTCTGATAAAACTCAGGCCAGACCTTTACTGGATCTGGAAAGTGAGCTCTGGTCACAGTTTATATTGCTGAAGTCTTCATCTTTAGTCCTCTACGGACATGGCTGCAGATGTATTTGTTGCAATTACCAACGAAAATAAATACTTTCTCGTCAGAAAGAGGTAGTATCTTGTGAGGGCAATCACATACGGCTAGACGATGCATCCTTCTCCATTTTTAAACAGTAGATTTTTTGATTTTTCTTATCTGTAATTTTTTTCTTACGCAATCCTTCGATTCACCATCTTGGATAAATAAAAAGCTTGCGTGTCCTGGGCTGGACCCTAAAAGAACCTCGGAGACCAATCCACAACCGAAACCTGCTGTGACTATATTGAAAGGAATCTTTTAAAAAGGGAATTATTTCCATATGAAAAATATAGCGAAATTGCCGATATTTGATCCCTTCCATTCAGATGTGTATCACATAGTAATTATGGATGCACAAGAGGAAATGATACCAAACTAATAAACACCCGTTTCATCATAAATTTGTCTCTTTCAGTATTCTACGAAAATCAGTGTGCTGTCTAGAAAGCACACAAGGCATCTCCTTGGAAAAGGTCTGTATGTCGTTTATCCGTCAAAACGAAGCGCGTCCCATTTGTCGCTGTCGGGCACTCTTTCTACGCAGTTTCCAAAAAACCGTGGCTCATTTGCCAATCTAGAAGCACGACATTGCTAATTAATATAGTCAACCATTCTTCCACTAAGGTATGCCCACCGAGTATGTGCTTTTCCCCATTTCGATGTGTCGAAAACTTTTTGATTTTCGGCCCCTTACTCAATTTCCCACAGCCCCGCAGAAACGTCTACTGTACCGAAATAGAAAACAATTCTGATGAAGCATGCATGCCCCTTCCTGTTGCTTATTGCGATAGATGAAAACTTGCCTCCGATTGGTGGGCAGTGCATGCTGTTGAAATTTTCTTCTCCGTTTCTGTTTATATAATTAGTGTAAGTAGTTTATAAGAGTTTCTTAAGGTTTTCCACAGCAAAGCAGTGCTCTAGTAGCGTTCGTCAGTACTGCATTATTTCTATTTCTGTCTATTATTTAGCCTCTACCATGTTGAATATAAACAACCAGACTTTCAGCGGACTACCGGCCGCGAAACATCTGGTTGGGGCTTCGTCCCCATTGCCCCAAAAATACAATGCCTTCATGGTAATGGTTCTTCTTTTCTTCTTTGAGCTCCCATCTTCACCCATCAGAAAAAACTGCTTTCGCTTATTATATAGGATTCGATGTATACAATACGAGCAAGATAGGGGTACGATAAGATAGCGAGATAAGGTCTGAGTTGCTTAAACGCAGTATTTGCGGTACGTCTACTGAATCCTGCACATACGTTGGACGATGTCTGCGGCACGTGTTCTGAATCGGACACACGTTGCCAACCTCATTGACATTTCTCCGACGAACGTAGCGCTTTTGCACCAGGTCTACTTAATCCTGCACGTTGAACGACGTTTGCGGTGAATGTTCTGAATCCAAACGCACGTACCTCGACGTCTGCAGTACGTTTCTGATTATCCACACAGATCGGACGACGTTTGCGGCATGTGTGCTGACTTCAAGCGAACGCTGCAGAACTTCCAGAGCACGCCTTCTGAATCCGAACGCACGTTGCACGGCCACTTCCACAAACCCGTTATTGAGGAGGTGCCGGCTGTCGCGTGCACCCGACACCATGTCTCTGGAGTGTCCCTGATCGACTGTAATTTCATCTACACGGAGTGATGAAATAAACTTTTGAAGGAGGCATTGTCGAGTGTTTGCTTGATCAGCTCTTTTGCTTGTCTATGATTAGTTATTTAAACATTAGAACTCTTGAAACTCTGCAAACTGTTTCTTCAAGGGCATCTAGGAGCTGTACCTATGTCACCTCCATATCAGGAAGTTTCCGAGCTGGCACACACTGATAATTCTTGGCAAAACTAGAGCCACCATAAGTCATCACTCATCCACATAATCTTTTATAGAATAGAATCTGAGTACTAGATTTTGTGACCGCTAATGTCACCGCTAATGTTCAGCATGCAGATGCCTATTTCGTGACGACATCCATGAGGCCGCAGGTCCGTAATTAACTGAATCCGTTTTTGCTTAAGGGTTTGAAGAAATTTTAAGTAGTGAAGTCGAATGCTTAAAAGACCGCAGAAGTACCGCCGAAAGATGTCATCATAGTCGGCTAAATTCTTCAACCAGATAGTAAAGGAAAAGAATGTACCGGAGTGTTAGCACAACAGTACGACGATTCCCATTGGGAAGAAGAAGGGCAGTCCTGCAAACTGCTCCAATTACCGCCCGACTCGTTTGCTCTCGCACAGCATGAAGATCTTCGAGCGAATCCTCGATAGACGAATTCGTGAAATCGTCAAGCTCTCCGACAACCAGTGCGGCTTCGTAGCTGGTTGTGGGACCATTGATGCCAGTATCCCACCGCCGCCCGCCTCCTGGTGGAGAAGCATCGCGAGAAACAGAGGCCGGTACATATAGCCTTTCTCGACTTGGAGAAGGCCTTCGACCGCGTACCGCGTGAGCTTATATGGTACGCCTTACGACAACGCAACGTACCTGAGGAACTCGTAGACTGGGTGCGGATGCTCTACTCTTGCCCAAAGAGTAGAGTGCAAGCTGCAGCTGGAACCTCAATGGAGTATCCCATCGCTGTTGTGGTGCACCAGGGTTCTGCGCTTTCTCCACTCCTCTTTGTTGCCATCACATGAGATCTTCAGAAGCCCGTCCCATCGACACTGCTTTATGCTGATGACGTGATGCGAAGATAAAGATGATCTTGAGCGGCAGGTGCAAGCTTGGTGCGACCTTCTGGCGAGGTTCGGACTCAAATTGAATGTCAAGAAGACCGAGTACCTAACGACTGACGTGAGCGAGTCCGGATCCACTAAGATTAACGGGACTTAACTTGCACTCACTTCGGTTTTCAAATACCTGGGATCAGCAATAGCGTCTGAGGCGGTCTGATGGTTGAAGTGAACTCACGCGTGGGTGCAGGTTGGTCCAAGTGGCGCTCGTTGACTGGCGTGCTCTGCGACAAGAAGATACTAGAGCGCTTCAAGTCGGAGATTTACAGAGCAGTCATCCGGCCGGTAGCGATGTTTGGCGCTGAGTGTTGGCCTGCGACCAAGGAGGTTGAAACGCGCCTCAGCGTCATGGAGACGAAGATGCTGCGCTGGACCGCTGGAGTCACGCGCCTGGACCGCATCCGAAACGATGTCATTCAGCAGAAGTTCGGTGTCGCGCCGATAGCGGACAAGATGCGCGAAGCTCGCTTACAATGGTACGGCCACATTCTGCGTGGAGAAGAAGACAGCGTCCGCAAGTAGGCCTTAACTTCGAGGTAATAGGAGAGCGGTCTAGAGGGCGTTCGAAGCAGCGCTGGTCCGATATGTTACACACGGACATGAACGTAATTGGCGTCCACCCTGGTTAAGCGCAGGATCGAGAAAGTGGCGTCGTGACACCAGAAGAGCGGACCCTGCGACGAAATGGGACAAACGCTGAAGAAGAAGAAGAAGAAGAAGAAGAAGAAGAAGAAGAAGAAGAAGAAGAAGAAGTCAATTGTTTAAAAAACGCAACAGAAAAGTCTGCGGAAAAGCTACAGTTGGACTTTCCACCTTGGTTAGACAAGGAGAAAGTGAAAGGATTGCACGCTCTTATAGTAGGCTAAGTCTTGGCATTTTCTACCAGGCTGTCCAATAATTCCTGCCCGAAAATTTTCAAAATTCTATAATTTTCCTTAGAAGTGTTATAATATCAGGCAAGTGTAAAAACCTTCTAGAAGGTTCTCCAGAGTTCCACGCTAGGGGTATATGTATAAGGCGCAGTCGCCGCGTCTAGCTACCAGTAAAAGCTAAAATGGACCAAGGTCGAATTCGTACGTTCGTGTACTACGAGTGGCTGCTGGGCAACGACACGGACACCGCGGTCGCCAACATCTGCAGAGCGTGCAAGGAGGATGCAGTGTCCCATCGCACACTCAGGCGCTGGTTCAATCGTTTCGAGAGCGGCCTCGAGGACAAGGAACACCCGCTGAAGATCATGCTCTGCTGCTGGTGGGACGCCAAGGGCATGCTGTACTTCGAGCTGCTCCCGCAAGGCAGGACGGTCACCGCCTCCATCTACACCGATCAGCTCGAGAAACTAGCCGCCGCCATCCGAGAAAAGCGTCCCCGACGGGCCTCGGTCCACCTGTTGCACGACAACGCGCGCTCCCACGTGGCGAAGGAGACCCAGCAGAAGTTGGCGACGCTCGGCTGGGAGACGGTTGCCCATCCGCCATATTCCCCGGACCTCGCCCCTCTGACTACCACCCCGCTGAAGCACCATTTGGCCGGAAGAAAATTCACCAACTACGACAACGTCAAATCCGACATCGCGGACTTCTTCGAGTCGCAGCCCCGGGAGTTCTGGGCGAAGGGTATCAGCGACCTGCCCAATCGATGGGCCACTGTTGTGGATAACTGTGGTTATTATATTGTTGATGAGACTTGTTTTTCAATAAAGTTGAAAAAAATTAAAAATGGGGAAATTTTCGGGCAAGAATTATTGGACAGCCTGGCACTTGATGTATTTTTGTATTTACCTGTTTTTGTTCTTTATGTTGTTTGCATTGTTTGTATTTACCATTTGTTTTTACTATTTCTATTTATCTAACATAAATGATAAGACTATAATTTTGCGATTTCATGTTTTGCTGCCATGTTCTGATGGCGACGTCATCAATCTATGCAACTTTTTCCGCGAGAAAAAAAATAAAAACACAACAAAAGCAGCTTCTGTAACAGTTTTAGATTCGGTTTCGAACAAACGGAGAACATGTGCTATTTCGCTTCCGTATTTCGTATTCTGGTTTCTGATTCTTTTTGAGCCTCTTCGTTCCTCCTTTCGTCTTGTGCCTTTTCCAAAATAATACTGCGTATCCCTGGCCTTTTGGTCGTAGATGACGACCACAGCCAAAGCGCATACAAAGTTGGTCACCTTGTTCTCGATTAGACGCTAGCCATGCTGAATCGAACGCATTACAATTCTAATGCATGCATCAATCTAAAACTTAAGAATTTCGACGCTAACGGAGTTACTCTGACTTGCAAGAAACTGTCCGAGACCAGGAATCTAATAAAGCGTGACATTAATAGTGAAATCGGTCAACAGCTGCTCACTCAGGCTCTCTTGTGGTTTTCGTGCCTCTCTCTTCCCCACAAGCGGTTCAGCTAGTGAGTTTTGAGTGTTTTCACTTATTTGTAGTGTAGGAGTTATAGTACAGTATTTTTACTTAAATTTACCTTTGTTAGCCAATTGTACTCTTCTCTAATGAAACTGGACACTTTTCGAAACAATTTCGGCGAATCAGACATTGTCCTAAGCAAGCTTTACGCTTTTTAAATCAAATAGAACACCCTTCAGATCTGAATAAGCAATTTTTTCAACAAAAAAAGAGAAGAGGACTTCAAAATAAATTTTTGTTTTAGGAAAATTTAGGAAAATTTTTTTGACATTCTTTGAAAACTTTTAATTCACCCGCCTCAGTAAGTGAAAGCACCTCGTGGGAGCGATCATCACTAGGCCGTAAATCGGAATGAGAGTTTGCAACCTCACTTGAGGCTAACAGAAAATGAATTGGAGTTTTTAGTTTGATCTCAAGGGCGTCAAACTCTCATTATTGCATAGAATAGTGTGCCCAATTCACTTCCAAAGTTTCTATTTGCTGCGAAAATAGTACACGTATTCATATTTATCATGCTATTATCATTTTTTGTTATCATTTTTATTATCTTATTATGTTCTCACGTTATTATATCATGTTATTAAGAATATAAAAGGTTTATTGCTTCCTTTCTTTAAACTCTTTTAAAAGCCCCTCTTTCCTCTACTTCCTTCAGCTCATTAGTTCTGATTTCAGTTCTTAGTTTGAAGTCTGAGCAAGACCGCAGCATAGCGGATTTGCATCAAATTTGCATCATCAAAACGCTAAAATTGAATGCAACATTCTGCGCGCGTTGTACTGCTTTGTTTTGAAACCTTTGAGTGTCGCGAGCACTGCACAGCTTCACGGACCGTGAACTGCGAGAACGGTTTTAATAGAAACGCGAAGTTTTCAGACATCTCCGATCGCCTTTGCTTGTAATATCATTGACTCAAACGGCTTCCTTCCGTCGAAAAACAATATCCAGTCCTCGCGTCACTTGAAGCGTTAACGAAAAGTCCAGAACAATACTAAAGAGCAGAAGGCTGCTGAAAAAAATCAGCTGCTCAAAGCGAAGACTGTACATCAAAAATAACTTCGTAACAAGCTTAAACATTCGCGGAAGCACTGCATTCATTATAAAGGTGTTTACTACTTCCCGCCAACCGCGCCACTCCGTAAATTTTACAAGCGTTACAGTATTATCTAATTGCTATAAGCAGTATGCATCACCCTTCCGAACCTCACAGTGGTGTTAGCAGTGCGTGATGGAACCCGCACTCACGGTTTCACGCCCCTTTTTTCGACCATAGAGGAGCACACCGAAAAAATTAACCATGGTTTTGGACTCTCCAGGCAGGACCCTACATACTACCAAGATTGCTTCGCAAAAGCTCACAATAACTTGGGAGGCTCTCCGCAGAAAAGAGTTTTGGCTGTGGAATCTGCAGCTTTCTATGGGGATACTGAATCATTCGAAAATGCAATAGGGTCGTCCACGTCGCTTCTGGAGGTGGTCCAAGGCGATTGGTCTCGCGCTCATTATCGTGGGAATTTCCCTTCGCCGGTCAGAGAACAGCGCATTCAGTGATACCTTGTCCACCTCGCCTCGCCTGTTCACTTTTCCATTGTCTTCAGTGTCCAAGCAACTGGAATAAAAGCCATATTCGTTTCGCGGACGATAACTGCGAGCTTGAATTGAACTGCGTATTTTATAACAACCTCCTGTATCAGAGCACAAACTGACACTAACTATGGACAACGACAGTCCGAGAGCACTTGGAGCGGTGATGCTCACCAGTTCCAGCACAAAACGCTGTTGTTTATCGCGGGTGACTTGTTAAATGCCGTATGTTTTGCTCTGAAACACTGATTTCTTTTCGGCAGATGTAAATATAAGATGAATGCATGGTCTCATTACAAAGCAGTTCAGCAGAAAACACTGAAGTACACTTCTTCAGATGTCGCCGTGGTTTTTCGCTGTATTCCTACTGCATTAGGTGAACGCTGTTGCTGGTCTCCGGTGGTAGCTGGCGCCATCTAGTAACAGTGGCAGCTTCATTAAAAGTGGTTGCTTGTCAGGCATGCGCTGATGAAATGTGATCGACGCGTGCTCGGTAATGTATCACAAGCTAACAACCTCAGTGACTAATTCGCAGAAATCTGGGAACTGGTAGGCCTGGAGCAATCATCAAAGAACACCAACGCTTCTAGTTTCGCAGCTCATTAAGCTTGGGATGATGATAAAAGAGGGGAGTTGACGTCAATTAGAAGGGCAAATTAGTGTTTCACCATCTTGGGCTCGGGAAGCACAGGCGGAGGACGCGTCAGCTCTCGTATGCGCTCCAATACTAGGTTCCTGGTTCTGATTTCACGCTTAGGTCAACTAAGTCCTCCATGCTTCTGGTATCGGTAAGTTGATACCAGATTCGCCCGGAAAGAGTGAGACACTAACTTTATTGTCGGCGACGACGATGCCTCTACCAGAAAAGGCTTCAGCCGTCCACTGTATGTGGGCGGAACAGGTCACCATGGCTAGAAGATAGCGGCGTACGCCAAACTTGTCCTTTGCGGTGGTGACGTATAGTCTACCTCCCTTTCCTGCTCATTCTACAGGGTGCGGTGCACTAAAAATTCAATGGCATTTTGAAATCATACTTCGCATATCGATTCTAAAATGCGCAGAGAACGTCTGAAATGGTGCAGGCGTCAGAATCCCTCGGCGGAGAGCCGTTGGATACACCTCCCTCGGAAAGGGGCGCGCTTTCTTCAGGTCCCGCCAAATTGCTCAGTACTAAGGCGACGTCCGCATTTCCCGACCAGCACAGCAACATCTTAGCGAGATATGTCATGACAACAACGCAACCATCCACTACATGGTTCTTCAATACAATTACAATTACAATACACAGAGAATTATCTGATCCTCGGAAAGAGAGGACGGTAAGCCGGTTTTGCGCACAATTGCGGGTAAGCCCTCAATGTAGAGACCACCGTCTCCTGATCGGAGTCACCCATAGTCTCTAGTTGAGGCGAAAATTTAAAGATTTTTGGCGAAAATTGAAAGAATCTAGAGAGAAGCAACGTTCTCCTTTCCTCAACTGCCTGCGTAACCGAACCGACTGGAAAATGACTTCAGAGTTCCTCGAGATGCGCTTCTCAGTCATCTCCTATCAGCTGTTAGGTTTTTGTAGGACATCACGTCAATTGACGACGGTTTCGCGCGCAGCAAACTTCTCCAAATAGGGCGGCGCGGGCAGAGCGGGAGGTAGGCGGCGGGCAGCACGGTGTACCGAACGAACAACGCCACTATCCACTGCGCTCCGAGCCGCTTGCTGAAGAGGCATCGCGGGCATACAAGACCCCCGAACTCGTGAGGCGCCGATTCCATTGTATCTTCAAGGATCCACTACTCCTTGGATTTAACGACTTGTCAAAAAAGAAGCACATTTTTGTACTAATTGAGGGGTGCGATTCTTCCTATATGATTCGCTCTCCCCGCTCAGTCCCTTCGCCTGTCAGTAGATGTGCCGAGCACGTTGCTCAACGCGCCTGAAGATGCGGTGCTGGAGGAGTGTTTCACTAGAGCTGATTTCACTACAGTACCGGACATGCCGCTGCGTCCAACAAGCACAAACGGCGCAAAAGGGTGCCGGAGAGCGCCGTTTTGCGCCGCTTCTCATCTTTTGCGCCGCTTGTGCTTGTTGGACGCAGCGGCATGTCCGGTACTGTAGAGCTCTCCAGGCGCGTTTGGCCACACCTGACATGTGGGGAAACCCTTAAGTTGATTGGATTAGTGACCTCGGCACCGTTTTACTATGGGGGCAGACCTTTTTAGATGGTGGCCTCAGTACTAATAGCCCAGAGTCGGCCGACAGGCTGGTTTGTTCTATAATCGGAGCATTATTTCTTCCTTACAAGCACGGCGTTAATGAGTTCATTTGTAGAAAACTTGAAATAGTCCACAGAAACGGAATAGGTCGCCGTATTAGTTGTGACTTCTTAGCTCTTACTAGCAGCTTTGCCCGATGTTTCCGGAGTTTTATTCGCGGAGTTTGCTCTCTGTGACATGATGATCCGAGGAAATAATCGATTGGATGCAGCGAAAAGAGGTTAGGCAACAACAAGAAATGTCGAAACGAGGATGTTAAGGAAGCTGTAACAAAAAGAAAAGCGATTAGAAGAAATTCAGAAAGCGAAAGTTAAGGGAAAACCAACAGTAAAAAGACAGTGATAATGAAAAAATTTCACTGAGAGCACTATAAAAGATCAGTCGCACGGTCACGGAATGGCGAAGGAACTCAATGGAGTTAGTCAATAGGGAATACTGTTGTATTGAAACGATTAACCGATTTCGTGTTTTGAAGCCGTCCTGGACACAGTTCAGAGCTTCACTTATCTGATACTGAACGAGTGATGATTCTCCTCCCACCACCACGACAAAACGTATTTATAAATGCTGCTCTAACAAGAATTTCAAGTCATTTTTGTACAGAAAGACAGCACTGCGTTCATAGTGTTGACATGAAGAGGCTGCCTCATTTCGGTTCACCTACGTACTGGGCTGAGCAGAACACTCAGACAACGACAACTAGCTATAGCACAACTAAGCTTTCTCAATCTAGTACAGTGTAATTGAGCTATGTGCTTCTCTCATTATAGCAACCTTATATTGTTCACCTACTTTATTTCTTCCGGCGCTGAGAATTCCGAATTCTATGCTCTCGTTGTTTTCAGGCTTCGTTAGTGTTGGCAAAATAAGGAACTTCATTTGAAGTAGATCTAATCACTTTCGTATCTTCAGTTGTCTGCTGTTCATTTCCTCTGCTCACCTGCCCGTCAATGAGTCAATTATGGCGACTGTTTTGAGAATCAGAAATCGACGTTAACGCTTAACTTCTACAGCATATGGAAGCCGATCTAGGAGGTGAGATGGTAAAAAACTTTTTTGAAAGAATCGGTTTTTTGTAGCATTTAAACGTTAAATTTTTAAACGCAAACTGGGCATTTTTGAGCTGAAAGAATATGCTTTCCACATCAGAATGATCGTATTCTAGAAAATGTGTATGCACTGTCCCGGAATATATAATAATAATAATAAATTTTAAAGAAAATTTGCTATGGCTTTCTTATAAATTTCAGGCGAACAGTTTTACGTGGATCTGGTCCTACTAGTGTCGTTAACTAGTTGTCGTCCAGTTCTGGGATTCAGCCTCGACCTAGATCATTTTTCAGGCTTGCGTAAGCAGGATGGAATTTTTGTAGTCAGGGTATTGTTAATAGAGAAACAATGTACTCCTCACGCTTGACAATATTTTCATTGATCTCTACAGATTTCCGTTCGGCTTTGGTAACTGGTAAATCCAAATAATACGAATCTGTTGCTTAGAGCACTCTTTAGACATTCATCCTAAAATCCATGAATAGCGAAAATTAAAGCGAAAGGTCAAAATACAGAGAACCATTACTAGATATAGTTTGAAATGAGGTGCGACAAAACAAATATTGTATGCGTAATAGACAAGAAACGCTGGAGTAAAAAATCGGTGTGCCAAAAAACGCCACTCATTTGCACAGAACCTAATGGATGAATATTTAGCGGCATTGAAGAAATGGTGCTTGAAAACACTTTAGACCTCGTTGATACTTCCGACGCGACGCGATAGCGACGCGACGACACACATTGTGGCCATATTGATCGATCGCGTCGCCCGATCAATGTGGCCACAATACGTGGCATCGCGTCGTTCGGCGTCGAAGTATAAACGGAGCCTTAGAAAAAGTCTCAGTTTCGAAATCGTTTCAGAAAATGACTGAGATGGAAAGACAGAATCAGTGTTCAGATAATTGCCCGAGCGCGGAGTATATGTGGTGTTGATCGCCATCAACTTCATCTCCTAACCAGGCACATACTCTTTCTCGCAATTATACGCGGATCTTTTTAACGTACAGATTTCGTTGCCGCCGTTTGAAACAGGGAGTGAAAGAAACTCAAAGAAAGCAACACAATCCAGCCAGAAGGCGACCTCACTGCCAAAACTCTTTGAAAATCATACAGAATTAGTTCTAGCTACTGACTATGAGATCAGTGATAGCAGCCATAATTTCAGGTCGAACGCCGCAAAGCGATGTGATCGTCGGTTGCGTGATGATAATACTTTCTATTGCATGTGGAACCGCATATTCGTTGATCTTATGGGTGCGGTATTTCTGACTTGATTGTGTTTTTTTTATTTAGGCTTTTTTCTGTCTTGTTTTACCATTTAAAGGCTAAAGGAGGGGTTAGTTAATCCAACCTGGATCGGCCATACATTCTACTTTTGCGGGAGAGGTCATTTGGATGCGTATTTCGCCTATACAATAACTTATGGTGACCAGCCGAGTGATAAATCAGTGGTTCACCCCTTTCCAGGCAAATCTGATACCAGCTCACCGAACCCGGTGCTTTGGAAGGCTTGATTGGCCCCGGTGAGAAATCTGGACCAGCAACTTTACAGGATGTTCCGAAATAACGCGATGAAGTTTTGACGTTCTCCCACGCGAGCGCATCAATCTGCAGCATGGCGGAGATAGTGCCACTTTCCTGTGTGCATCTTTCTATCCGTGCTATAATTTTCTAGGTTCTGTTTGGTCTCAATTACGGTTTTTCTCAAGATGTCAAACCATCGTACTGCGATTTGGAGCTCTATCGTCAATGCGACATCGATTGTGTGCACAGAAACTCGTCGATGTAAGGAGCTTGGCCATGAAGATGACCGTCCAGGACAAGGAAGAAATCGCACTGTCAATTCGCCGCTAAACCGAAAACTCGCCGAAAAACGAAAATCCCAAATTTGGAGGTCTCCTGAGAAAAATCGCATATGATATTTGTGTCAGTTGCACATCAGTGCATCGAATATCCAGAAAGAAACTCAGGGACTCAAGTCAGGCTTCATAAAGTCCAGCTCCTGATGGACAAGAATAAACGCAAACGTCTCCATCGATGCCGCCAGCTCAAGCTGCGGGCCGCAGGTCGCATGTGGGAGCGAATACTGTCAAGCTGTTCACCGTGGAATAGGTTCACAACCGCCATAATGGCAGGATCTGATCTGGAGAGGCTCCAGCCACCTATGTCATTGCCGAACATCGTCAAAATCCGAAGGCGCTCATGGTTTGGAAGGGAATCTACACCAGAAAGACCCCATGGTTTTTGTGTACGAAAGAGTAAAAATAAATCAAGATGTGTACCGACGGAACATCTTAGAAGCTGTGGCACTTCTCTTGTCCCAGCAGCACTTCAGCGATGCGCAGAGGACGTTTCAAGAGGACTGAATCCTGCACACGGGCAAAATCACGCAAGCATGGTGCAAGGCCATTTCCCAGGACTTCGTCATGTCTGCGGAATGGTCACCGCACTTCCCGGATTTGAATCCGACGACCCATTTTGAAGGACACGGTCCGTGCCAAGCGCCACCACAACGTGGAGGCCCAAAAGACATCTTTGCGTTGGGAGTGGGAACGACTGCCTCTAGATGACTTGCGGCCCATCGCCAAAAAACTCCACCACGCGTTTTGACTTCTGTGCGCCAAGGGGTGCTACTTCGAATCCAGACTAATATGGTGTTGCCTAGTGTCTATGTCGTTGTTATCTGATATTGTTTGGTAAAATTGTGAGTTGTTTCATGGTTATAATTTTAAAAACCTTCATCACGTTATTTTGGAACACCCTGTAGATCGGATGAAGGCGACGTTCGGCGCTTCCACCGACTGCGCTACCATTCGCCCCTTTTTGGGCGGAGGAGAGAGGGCGGCGGCTGCGACGTACAGTCGATTCCAGGTACCTGGTTCGAATTTCCGCGCGGAGACCAACCAAGCCTTCTATTGTCTATGAAATGGTATCTGACGTGGCAGGGAATAATATGTAGAATACTGACTTGTCCATCTGCTATGTAGGTCAAATATGTATTCAAATTGCCTTCACGCCATCGCATAGATTCACAATGCGTGACGCATCCTAATAGAAACTGATTAACGCCATCATTTATCCTTCAAACTTTTATCTGACCCTTTGAACTCATCCATTGAATAGCATTCATCACTTTCGCTAACGAACCTCAGAAACAATCATTGTCGCGAAATGAATCTTCGACATCCCATTACAAATTAGAATTCTTTAAAAATTCTTTTAAATTGGAATTCTAATTTGTAATAAGATATCGAGTCCGAATTTTGTAATTTTAAAGAGTTCAATTTTTTCAAAAAATCTTTAGAATTTTTTCTTTTCTGAGTAACTGAATTACCATATCGATGTGAACTGCAGATCTTGTGGAACGATGGCGACTTGATGAAGATGACCTCGTACAAGCTGATGTTCGTGCTCGGGGTGTTTGATGTGGTGCAGTGCCTGCCCCATCTCGTTACTGGAGTGTTCACCATACGACAGAGTGTCTTTCACCCGACGCTGGCAAAGGTTTGTTCGTCGTCTCACCATCGGTTCAGAAAACATAAGTCGGACTGAACTTTCAGTTGCTTCGCAGTCAACTCCCTTCTCACAGTGTCACCTAGCAGTCCCTTTTTAATTCCATTCCTTGAGTGAATTCAAGATTTCTCCTTTTAGTCAATGGGCGTCTTGGCTACGCCTGCCTACGTGGCCTACACAGTGCTCACAGTGGTGTTGGCTATTAACCGCTTTCTCCAAATATATTCTCCTCGTCTCGACTCGTTGCTGTTCAACAGCTCGGCGGTTCGGGTGAGTTGCATCTTCATCGCTGTATTCGTTTCGGCTACGTCATTTTTAATCTTAAGAGCGCAATGCGGAAACGCCATCTCCTTACTGGAAAAAAGGTTCCTTCATAATATAAATAAATTTCGCGACATGTAGCGAAGGCGCACAGCCATGGCAGTTGGGTACACTCAGCCAATCACAACCAAACGCATTTGCTGATGAAGCGTTACCTCTTTACTTGAGAATTCAGTTCCTAATACGGTTTAAGAAAAAGGTTAGCGCTAAAGAAAGGATCAAATCGTGTCTCTTGGGTTGCGCAGAGCATTTCGACAATGTCTCGTGGATGTCCTTTGGTCGCATGTTTGGTCTACAAAATCTCTCAAAATTACTGTTACAAAAACCTAGTTGTTCAGAACGCTTAACCAGGACCAGAACTGCTCAGGTTTTCGCATAATGAAAACCTTTAGGCGGTGTGGGTAGTTTTGAGAGCCGCATCACAGGAGTTTTCCCTCAATTTTTTTCATTTGTTTTCTAGGCGACATCAGACTTTCTGAATTCTTGTGGTTATGGAGCAATTCCCTCTGATTATGAGAAGAAATAGCATTAGTAGTACTATTAGGTTGTAACGAATTAAATAGCACTGGCTCGCGCCATTTTTTGGCGCGTCCTTACGCGTTTGATCAAGAACAAACCGTAACATGTGGCATATCATTTAGAAGCGCAAACTTTGCCCTACCGGAGAGTACCAAATTTTCTATGTAAAAGTGAGAAAACTTTGGAGTGTTATTGACTTTTTTGCAGATGGACAAAAGGGTAATCCGAGGCATTTACTTGTATGAATTCAAGCTGGGCACTACAGCTAAGGAGGCGGACGAGCAGATCAACGCCGCATTCGGTCAAGGATGTTCCACAATTCGGACGGCGTATCGTTGGTATCAGAAGTTCCGGAATGGAGATGAGAGCTTGGAAGAACATGAAGGTCGTGGGAGGCATAGTGATGTTGATGAGGACAAGCTGAGAGATGTGGTAGAGGAGGATCCACACAAAGGTACCAGGGAGATAGCGAAGGTTCTTGGCGTCAGTCACAACACAGCTGCCCGGCATCTGAAGGAAATTCGAAAGACCAAAAAGCTGGAAAGATGGGTGCCTCACGAGCTGTCTGAGGAGCAAAGAAACCGACGATATGAGATCTCGTCCGCACTGCTTCTACGGAACCAAACGGACCCATTCCTTGATTGCATCGTAACCTGTGACGAGAAATGGATAATGTGCGACAACAGGCGACCATCGGCACAGTGGGTGGACAGCGATGAGAGCCCCAAGGTTTTTGCGAAGCCGGAATTGCACCAAAAGAAAGTAATGGTGACAGTATGGTGGTGTTCGCTGGGAATTATTCACCACAGCTTCCTCCCTCCCTGTGAATCCATTACGGCAGAGAAGTACTGCATTGAAATTGAAAAAATGATGAAAAAGTTGAAGGATATCCGGCCGGCCTTGGTAAACCGAAGGCGAGTTCTCCTTCTGCACGACAATGCTCGCCCCATTGTAGCACCAATGACGTTGCAGAAATTGAATGAGCTGAGCATTGAAATCTACCACATCCTCCGTTTTCTCCCCACCTCTCCTCAACAGACTACCATTTCTTCAAGCATCTTGGCGACTTCTTGGTAGGGAAGATATTCAAATACCAACAGGATGCCGAAAGTGCCTTCGAAGATTTCGTCAATTCCAGAACTTCTGATTTTCATGCTACTGGAAAAAAAGCTTGTGTCACGTTGGCAAAGATGTGTAGAATCAGAAGGTTTTATTTCGATTAATAAGCTTGCCTACAAGCCGAGATATTAACTGTTTAAATTTACAGTGGTTCAGTGCCATTTATTTCGTTGCAACCTAATAATTGCCCCTGCTTTCCTGTTTGTATATTCCAGTTAAGGGCGTGTTGTAGCGGAAGGAGGCGCCGGCTGGCATGTGTGCTGTCGGTTCTTGATTCACATTTCCGCCGGACTACCTAAACATACTATCCCTTCGGAGGCGATGAATAGGTGTTAGAATTGTATGGGAAGGGCAATACACTGAGTGTTCATAGGCTGGTCTTCATATTGTATAGCCCATGGGGTGGCTGCTCGGTGATTGTATACACCCAATACACTTTCAGTTCACTTCCATAATGTCCCGTAGAAGTAGGGTGTGTAGCCCATTCCGCAATGTAGTTTATCCTTTTTCATTATTTATAAAAAGTAAGTTATATAAGTAAAAAGCATAAACTTGTGGGAACCTCCTGGCTACTCTTTCGCAGGTAGGAAGACATGGAGATAAAGCGTACAGTCTTTCTCATTTTGTCGCTAGTGCTATCTTTCTATTGGAATGTACATTCTGCTTCGAAATAGTGAGTTTTAATGATGATGGCGATTTAGATTTTTGCATCTTTTCTGTAGAAACATTGGGTTTAAGAACATATCTTCTTAGGTAACAACGGAAATCGAACGGATACTGGATACTTCTTGCCAACAGCCACACATTATTCAAGTTTTATTCTCTTAGATATTCTCTTCTCACTGTCACACCAAGGAATTCTTGTGAGCCACGGAGAGCTTCTCGGCCGGTTTCTCAGTGTCGACAAGCTGGAGAGCACACGAGTTTAAGGGTTCCTAAGGCACCATATTACTGCTCAGTGAAGAACAATTAGTCATTACTTCTTAATAAAGCTACCTTGAGCCGTTTCTAGATTTCTGGAAGGTGATCGCTCTACTTCTGCAATGAACGAAAGGCCAATGTCTCTCTTCTCACGATAGGTCGAGGATAAGTTTTCTTGCTTCCTTTGCAACCATCCTGAGGGTTACTTTTCACTAATGAGTTCCTCCGGCTCACAAAGTGTCAACAAAGCCGACGACTTTTTAATTTTTTATTGGTAGACATTGCTTGCTTTTTCGCCTGAGCCGTGACATGGCGCTTAATATGATCAAAGCAGGTGATGCTCGAGCGCGTATCCACCAACCTAGGGCCGATTTCGTGTTCAATCCACACAGATTACCTTTCCTCTGGGGAAGGAGAGTTGCTACTAGCGTCCTGCGTTCATCTGTTTCACTTGTATCACCTGTCGTTCTGCTGATTATCGTGTCGCACGAGCGGGCGCCCGTGGCGTCTCCATTTGTCCCTGTCTCGTGCTAGAGTGCTCCAATGGATCCTCCTCGCTCAAGGGACACGAAGAGCACCATATCGTTTGCTCAGAGCTCTCACGAAGAAGTGCAACGCATTAGTGGGCGACTTGGTATTCTCTTGACACCCCGCGGAATCCAGTCGGTGACGGCTCGCGTGTAGTGAGTGTCTGCGAAGCGCGTTACGGTGACTCGACCCATGCGATCTTCGAACGTCGACGAAGCTCGGAACTCCGGAGACCTTCTCTCACTTGCGTGAGTCGTATCACTTCGAGCATAGTCCTCTTTCACGCTTTGCGACGCTGATCGCGTGTTCATCCTACTTTCGTATGGTCCTGGTCTCTGAGGCGTACGTTAGCGCAGAAAGAACAGTGAGATCGAATAGGAGAGTACGAAGCTCTTCGTCTTCTTCACAACTTTTTCGACGCTCTTGAAAGCTCCCCAAGCCACTCGCCTCCTGCCCAGCTCTGGCGCTAGGCCGTTGGCCATGTTGACTTCACGATCCAGATACACGTAGCTGAAGCATTCGGAGATGTCCGTTCCATTGAGCGAGAATGGGGCATCCGAAACTCGCCCTTCCCTGATGAACATCGTCTCCATGAGATTCAGCCGCAGTCCAACGTTCCCACACACACTATAGAATTCGGCCAGCATTCGCTCCGTGGACTCACCTGACCGCCTGACTAAGCTAAGTTATAAGTGACAACGTTCATCTGTTTACTGAAGATTATTGTACGGAACAAATCCATATTCACGGCGCAAGGTATGTAGAGTGCATATACGGTTTGCCACGCTGTACTTCAAACTGTCTTCTCTATATGAGTGTGTTGTAGACGGTTATGCCAAGATGACCGAAAAGCTTGAACAATGCAACTTCATGTTCAAAGGGCTTGTGGACTTTACACATCGGTCTTGTTGCGACTGTGCTGCAGTATTGAAATCATTAGAATAGTAGTGACTAACGTGACCGCAAAAGGTTGTTGAAGCAACCTTGAGAAGAGAAGTGAACTGGAGCGCCAGCACAATGGCACTCAAAGAGTAAAAATATGTAGTCGTGAGAACAGTGAGAGATTTTCAGTACTGGATCGGACTTTCGATGATGTTTTGGCTGCTGTTTGCCGTTGCTCTGTCAACTCCATGGGCGACGATCAGCTACTATCCTGAGCTGTCAGTTTCCGAGAATCAGCGTTCATCTGTGATTTCTACCGATTTTCCATTCCATATTCATAATGCTTACAACCTCCCATCAACAGATACTCCTGGGACTACGACTACACGCTGAAGCTCTCTTTTGTGGTGCAGAAGTGCGAAATGGTCATCGAACTCGGCACAATTCTCATCTCGGCGGTCCTTTATATTTTCGTAATAATCGCCTTGTATAGAACTGTAAGTGCAATATATGTACTATCAATTTTGTGCTCATCATCGTCTTTCTAATGGAGTATTCCAATTCAGCGAAAGCGGTTTATGTCTCGATCAAACTGCTGGACTGAGATCAAGATCCTCATCCAAGCGCTCGTCATTACCGTTTATTGCACCGTGCTCAATTTTCTTTGGCATAATTCACAGGTGCGTAATAAAATCGGTCAGCCATCACCTTTTTGAAGTAGTAGTGTAGCCTGAGCATATTAAGAGTTTTTAGAAAAAGTAGGTACAGGAACCTGAGTGATCAATTCGTTTGGGCGAGATTTCTGCTTACTTATATGTAAAAGTCGGCTGTACAATACCGGCCGCGTCGCGCGGTCAAAAAGACGGTTTGCGACGTATTAATCCGTCGTAAACCCTTGCATTTTCATATCCTTCAGTTTCATGCTATTTGAAAAGCGGTTGGTACCATTCGACTCATCTCCTCGAGATCTACACAAGCGTATACACAGCTTTACCAGACCGCCGCATTTTCGCCGTGGGTGGCCAAAAATGAATGGAGCGGGCTTCTTGAGATTGGAACAGCTTCTTTCCTAGGAAATGCATGTTTTTGGAGTATCTAAAGCATGGCGTACGTTGCCAGTGCGTCGCAAAGTTCGTCTACTCGATTAGATCCCATACACATTGTGCACAGCACACCCCAAAGCTAGCTGGACGGTCTTAGGGCAGTTCCTGGTTAGAATCGCTGGAAATTTTTTATAAAATGCTTCACACGCTTGGAAATATTCTTAATGGCTTTATATTTTCCAGAAAGAGATTAGAGAAGAGGAATGAACATGCTTTCGCCCACTCGACTGATAGGTTCGATCCCATATGCATTGTGCACGGCACACTCTCGGAGCATTCCTGGCGTGACAGAGCACTGGCGGCGATACTCCGAACACATGCATGTCCTAGGAAAGAAGCTGCTCCAATCGCAGAAAGCCCGCTCCATTCATTTTTGGCGAAAATGCGGTGGTGTGGTAAAGCTGTACATGCGATTGTGTAGATCTCAAAAAGACGAATCGAACGGTACCAACCGTTTCTCAAATCACGGGAAACTGAAGAAGTTATGAATGCGACTATCTGCGATGTATTACTCCGTCGCAAACAGTCTTTTTGATCGCGCGACACGGGCGGTATTGTGCATACATAGATATGTTTAGAGAAGAAGCTTTGCAAACAAAAGTAAAATAGATTATGGGTTTAATTAGATAAAGAAAGCACCGTATTAGAACATCATGTAAGGTCTAATGCAGCTATTTGCGGAGCAATTACATCCAATCAGTGTGGTCAGTTGCTTGGAGGTCGTAAAATAGTGGCGGACAGCGGAAAATTATATATAGAAGAATAGAAAAGGGTGCTGACTGCTGTTTTCATAAGAGGAGAAACGCCCTTTTAAATACGTGTGTTCCTCATGCAGTCCCTTTGGAGAAAAAAGGAGGAAAAGTTAACAATTGAAATCTACCTCACTTTAGAGAGGAAGACAAGAATACGCAATGCAGTAGAATTTGATTCCATTAAATTTCAGTCAACGGTCCGTGGCTGTTTATTTTATTTTCTGTTGTCCTTTGCATTGAGAGCGAAACCTTGTGGTACAGAAGAAACCATTCTGTGAAACAGAGAGATTTAGACTTCGTAAATATCTTTCGAAGACCAAGTGCACCAACGAATTCGCTGTGGTAGCTGCTCAACCTGAATTCTTCGTTAAAGTATTCTTTAGTTCTCCGAAACAAATATGGAAGTATATGTAGAAAAAATGTTGGACCGTAAGAGTCTACCTAGCGAGTGCAAGATCTTTAAAAAAGTGTTGTCAGGACAAGTTAGAATGCTCAAAATCGTTGAACCATGCTATGGTTCACAGCACTTCGAATCTTCCAAGAAGCTTGACAACTTTCCGAAAGCTAAAGGAGCTAAACATAGTAAGAAATTTGCTATTTCAGTACTATTGCTGTTACTGTTTGCTTTTGAAATCTCAGTGGTTTTTCTCGTTATGCAATTTTTGATTATAGATAGTCTGCCGTTACTTTTCTGAAGATGAAGACGACTCGCACATATGATGGTCATGTAGGTAGACTGGAAAAATCAATGAAGAAAGATATGGCTTCTTACCTACAAAAATATAGCCAAACTGACTGCAGCTAAGGAATATTTTATTTATCGATTTTAACGCAGAAGTTTTTCGATAAAATGGTCGTTAAAAATTTACCGAAAAATATTTATCGCATACTCCCTTGTCGCCACGCAACATCGACCGCTGACCTGCACTATGGAGATCGCTCCTCTGAGCACTAGCCAGACCTTGTGTTGCCGTCCAATAAGAATTAAGTGGTGGCGATGAAGGGGAATGAAGCAGCTGTGACATCACGCATTCGGTTGCCGACGGTCACGACCGTCGAAGGAACCTTGCGGGGTGGTACCGAAGATGCTAGATGCTGCACGCTCCGAACTTGGAACTACGGAACCGGGACGGCGTAAGGTCGGCAAGCAGTCATGGCTGTGGATTAACGAGGTTAAAGAAAAAGTTCGTGAAAAGAAGAAGTTATACCATGCATTCCTCAGGGGCAAGAAAGCCGAGGAATGGTGCTTGTATCAAGAAGCGAAGAAATCGGCCAAGAGGGCAGTGGCTCTTGCAACGGCCACTCATTACGATGATGTCAACGAGAGGCTTCACTCGCGCGATGGTGAGCGATTTCTTTATCGACTAGCCAAGGTCCTTCATCGCCCTACCGAGGATGTTGAAAAGTCCTTGGCATCAACGATTAGAATGATATCTCCTAATGGACCGCAAAATGGCCTTGAATCGATGGCAAAACTACTTCGAGGAAATCCACGGTAGAGTTTGCCCATTTGGCCGCTCCCTCTGTTCATTGTGTGTACGGTCCGTTCAGAAAATCATTGTTGAGGAGACAGAAGTGGTTTTAAGGAGAATGAAGCCAGGCAAGGCAATGGGCGTCGTTTGATGGCCAATTTGTGGAATTCCAAATCCTGGTACTCAGCTAAGACGCTGACGACGTTCTTCAGACAGAAGGTTGCAGAGAAAAAAGTACCTGATAGTTGGCAGATAAGTACGACGACTCCGATTTAAAAAAAGAAGGACAGTCCAGCAGACCTGCACAAGCTACCGTCCAATTCGTTTGTTTTCGCAGACCGTGAAGATCTTTGAGCGAATCCTCGATAGACGAATCCGTGAAATCGTCAAGCTCTCCGACAACCAGTGTGGCTTCGTACCTGGATGTGGTACTGTCGATGCCATACACACCGTTCGTCTGCTTATAGAAAAGCACCGCGAGAAATAGAAACCGATGCATCTTGCCTTTCTCGACTTGCAGAAGGCCTTCGATCGTGCTCTGCATGAAGTGATATGGTATGCTTTAAGACAGCATAATGCTCCCGAGGAGCTTACTGAGTGGGTTTGATCACACTACTCTTGTCCGAGAAGTAGAGTCCAAGCGCCAGCAGGTACGTCGATGGAGTTTCCCATCTCTGCCGGAGTACATCAGGGGACTACGCTCTCCCCACTGCTCTTCATCGTCGTTGTATTTATCACATTCTCTTCAGCGGACGGTCCCTTGGAGTTTGCTTTATGTCTATGATATAATGCTCGTTTGCGAAGATAAGATGAACTCCAGCGGCAGGAACAAGCTTGGTGGGATGGCTTGGAGAGATTTGGACTCAAACTTGATGTCAAAAAGACCAAGTATATAATGACTGACGTAGATGAATCCAGCTCCATCAAGCTAAACGGCATTGAGCTGCCACCTGCTTCGGTACGATATTCAAGTACCTGAGATCAGCATTCGCGTCCGAGGCGGCGGTGGTATACTCGTTGAAGCTAACTAACGCGTGAGTGCAGCGTACCCAAATGGCACTCTCTGACGCGAGTGCTCTGCGAAAAGAAGGTTCCGAGCGGCTTAAATCGAAGATCTAGAAAACAGTCGTTCGACCAGTAGCTATTTACGGAGCTGAGTGCTGGCCCGTCACTAAAGAAATTGAAAGGCACCTCAGCGTAATGGAAACGAAGGTGCAGCGGTAGACAGCCGGAGTTACGCGCTTGGGCCGTCGCTCAACGACTCCATTTGGCAAAGAATTGATGTCACCCCGATAGATGAGAAGTTGCGTGAAGCTTGTCTGAGATGGTACGGCCATATTTTTTGCGCAAAAAGTGACACTGTCTGAAAGACTGGCCTTAACCTCGAGGTGCCAGGAAAACGGCTACGAGGGAGACCAAAGCAGCGCCAGCTTGATACACTGCATCAGCACTTGAAGATGGCTAGGCTACCCCCTGAACAGGCATTTCACCGGGGAAAAGTGGCGCCAGTATTCCGGAAAAGCGGATCCCGCAACAAAGCGGGACAAACGCTGAAGAAGAAGAAGATACAATGACTTGCGGTGGCCAGCCGATGAACACGTCAGCGTATTATCCTTTCCAGACCACTCTGGGACAAATTCACCGACCCCGAGCGGATGGAAGCCTTGGTTGGCCTGGGCGGAAACTCCGAACTAGGAACCTGGTATCGGGTGCATGCAATAGCCGGCACCTTCTCCGACTGCTCTACATGCTCCTGGAATAATATAACAACTAGAAACTACACACCTCATTCAACGTAGGTCTTGTGACATATTCTTCTTCTTCTTCTTCTTCTTCTTCAGCGTTTGTCCCGCTTCGTGGCGGGGTCCGCTATTCTGGTGTCATGACGCCACCTTTCCCGATCCAGCGCTAGATTGGGGTGGACACCAGCTACTTTCAAGTCCGTATGTAACGTATCAGCCCAGCGCTTCGGGCGCCCTCTAGGCCGCTTTCCTATTACCTCGAAGTTAAGGCCTATCTTGCGGACGCTGTCTTCTTCTCCACGCAGAACGTGTCCGTACCATCGTAAGCGAGCTTCGCGCATCTTGTCAGTTATCGGCGCGACCCCGAACTTCTGCCGAATAGCATCGTTTCGGATGTGGTCCATGCGCGTGACTCCTGCCGTCCAGCGCAGTATCTTCGTCTCCATGACGCTGAGGCGCGTTTCAACTTCCTTGGTCGCTGGCCAACACTCAGCGTACATTGCTACCGGCCGGACGACTGCTCTGTAGATCTTCGACTTAAAGCGCTCTGGTATCTTCTTGTCGCAGAGCACGCCAGTCAACGAGCGCCACTTGGACCAAGCTGCACTCACGCGTGAATTCACTTCGACCATCAGTTTGCCGTCAGACGCGACTGCTGATCCCAGGTACTTAAAGACCGCAGTGCGTGGAAGCTCGATGCCGTTAACCTTGATGGAGCTGGACGTCGTTAAATACTCGGTCTTCTTCACGTTCAATCTGAGTCCAAACCGTCTTGTGACATATAGAGGACGGAAAATGCTGCTCCTTGCAGGGATCCGAGAGGCGATCACTGTAAAGAAACGTGTGCTGTGAGCAACTCGTCATACTATTAGGAGGGACCAAAGTAGTGAGACTCTCCATGCCGTGTCCATATATCTCGTGTCTGGAGTCTGGTTCCGTGCTTATCGTATTTATATGCTTGCATTCTACTTACTGAATGTCAGCTGAGAAGTTACCACTTCCGCCCTTTCCAGAAGCATGTCAAAGCCGCAGTCTGTCTCATGCCGAAACCCCAGTCTGACGAGTCGACCTGTGTCGCCCAATTCCCAACTCCGAGCAGCCTGGACTCAATAGTAACACAAGATGAGAAGTACGTCTTCTACCTCAACCCTGCCAAGCAGCGAGTCTGAGTGAGGTATGGTAACCTGTTACCAACCTTCGTCCGGCGGAATGTTCGCGGCAAGAAGCACCTTCTGAGCTTTTGAGCTTCAGGACTGGTATACTGGAAGCTGTTTTCCGAAAGCACGACGATGGACTCCAAGGTCATGGTGAACGAAATAGAAGGGATGGATTTGCGACTCGCACTTATTTGGTCTCAGCGCTTCAAGAAGGTCCTCCTTTTCGACAACGCCGCACCCCATCGGGAACAAGTAACCACGAATAAGCTTGCCAGCTTGCCCAGTTCACATCCTCACCCACCGTATTCGCCGGGCATCTCTCCATGCGACTACCACTACTTCTTGAGCTTGAAGGACTTCCTGGTCGGAAGGTACACAAGAACCTAAGCAGTCCTTGACAAACGTATCGAGCAGTTGATCAACACCAGGCCCAAGCAGTTCTGGAAGGATGGGATCAGGAAGTTGGCTGAGCGATGGCAGCAAGTCATTGACCTTAATGGCAAACACATTCCTCAGCATCGCTGAGTTGTAATTGATTATAAAGAGATAAAGAATTTTTTTTCAGTTTGTCTCATTACGTTTGTCCCCCTCAACTCTAACAATAGCCGTACTGTATGCGAAAAAAATCGGGAAATAACGTAAATCTCCTCCCTTCTTGGCAACGCCCGACACTGGAATTGATCCACGTTCCTGAGAACATACCAGGCTGGAAAACAGGTCTCCGTGATTCCCTAGCATTTAGGTCACTTATTTGCTTTTGATTTTTTCTTTCGGCCTCCTCGTATGCTTCTTTGTTGAGTTTCCTTCCTATATCTCTGCGAAACTGTCCGCCCTACTTTCGATTGGCTCACAGCCTCCATAGTTCTAGCAGAACCGAAACACCGCACATTGTCCATCGCTATGTCTATTGACTGTAAACAGATTGCTCAGGAGTTTTAATTAAAACGAAATTTGTGTGACAAAAATTGAAAGAAGGGAAGAAGCAGCGAACGTTTTCCCCGAATCAAACGCGCAAAGAACGCCGTCCTTCATTTTCATTTCTCACTTTTTGCTAACTTCCTACGATCTCGCTATCATCCATCATTCAAGATACCGCTGGTCGAGGAACATGACGCAGTGATTCTATCTGTACGGTCCAACTGGTATTGAAGCAACGGTTACTATATCAATTCAAAGAATGCCTCCTCCCGGCTTGTTGGAGATGTTCTTCGTAGACGTTTTGCATTCCTAGGGATCCACCACTTGTCTTTTCAAAAGACTGGTCCACGGGAAATTTGACTTAATATCGGAATTGCTAGCTCACAACACCAGACTGCTGTTGAGTACTTTAGAAGACGTCGCCCACTTATACTGTTTGTAGCATTCCACAACTCTTTACAATCATTTTGTAGTGGCAGACAGGAAGGATGCTATTTTCTAACAGTACGACTTTCTGCCTCTTTAAGATAAGAAAGAATTACAATTTTCTTTCAGTTGAAGTTGACTGCCCCACCATTGATCGTATTTCCCTATCACTGCGTTTTCTAAACTTCAAGCGTTCATTTTTGTGCTAGCTAAGAAGGTAGATGAACTATGCATAAACTTACATAGGCATGCATAAAATTTATTTGAATACAACACAAATTTTACAAACTCAATTACTTGTTCAGGTAAGACGGTACTCAATTATCAAAATTCGTGAAATCGATTTTTTCGTTCATATGAGAAAGGATAGATAGAAAATGTGCTTGGTCAGTATGTATGAAACATGGATTATCGAACTATGACCTTAGAGGCTCTTTGAATCAGCGGTCCTACTGATCGTGTGAATTCAGACATTGCTTCCGTCGAATATTTGGAGTTACATGGCTCTGAACATGATGTGGATTCTGAACAGCGGCGTCTATCCCATAATATACTTCATTGTCAACAAGTAGGTTCACCGGCGACTCCGTACACAAGTCGTCCCTCGTCGCTATCTGATTGATTTCAGAGCCATTCGCGATCGCCTAGGAGCAAAACGAGGTGTCCTACCTAGTGTTTCAATGTACAGCAGGGGAAACAACAGTATGTTATTTGCGTTGTGTCATCTAGTGCTACCGCTATTCTTAATTTCTCTTAATTTTGCATCATTACTTCATAGAAAATACCTCTCCTGGGCAAAACCGATAACCCTTCACCTGTCGTCCCGTTGATCATCTCGCTTGCTCGAGCGAGCGTCAGCAGCGTCTCCACTCGTCCCTGTCGCGTGCTAGAGTGGTCCGATGGATCCTCCTCGCTCGAGGGACACGGAGAGCGTCATATTGGTCGTTCAGGCTTTCACGAAGATGTACGACGAACCCATTGTTCGGCGTCCCGGTGTTCTCTTGACATCCCGCGTAATCCAGTCGGTAACGGCTGTCGTCCAGCAGGTGTCTGTAGCGCGTTACGTGGCCGGCCCACCTAATTTTCGACAACTTGGCCCACGCGACAGCGTCTCTGATCTTCGAACGTCGGCGAAGCTTGGAACTCCGGAGGCCTTCTCTCACTTGCCTGAATCGTGTCACTGCGAGCATCGTCCTCTCGATTCCACTATGCGCGACGCTGATCGGGTGTTCATTCTGATTCGTGTAGTCGGGTCTCCAAGGCGTATGTTAGGGCAGGAAGAACAGTGGAGGCGAATAGGCGGACAGGGAGTCGGACGTTCTTCGTCTTCTTCGCGACTTCTTCGGCGCTCTTGAAAGCTCCCAAGCCGCTCGTTTATTCCTGCTAACACTCGACGGAATTTGGTCATCTCCTACCTGAGCGCCTTCTTCGTCATGTCTCGTTATGCAGGCTGAGGAAATTTTAGAGAAAAAACCGACTCGAGCTAGGCTTCACTGCACATGAGAAGCATTCGATCAATCGAAATTTAAGCAAAGGTTCGACTAACCAGGATACTATCTCAACGGTAGGTCGGAACGGCGCAAATGTTGTATATGGGCAGAACCGCCTCTCTCTGGGTATCAACATGCTGCAGGTATCTCGACCCCAGTACAACTCTGCGCAGAGTTAGTGGCGTCGGAAGTCGCGTGTTGGCGCCCTGTTGATTCACGTGTTCCACAGCTGACGGGCGCCCGCGGGATGAGGGCTCGTATCTCGACTCGGCGCAGTGCACAGGTGGCGTAGTAGGGAAGAGCTCGGCCTTGTGAACGAGGGGTTGGGGGTTTGGGGTTTGGATCCCGCAGACTGCGCTTATTTTGCACTTTTGCAAAATCTATGTTCATCATATAGGTAATCCACCTAGGGTATTGTAGAGTGTTATAGAGCATGTTTACATATAACATACCACTCATACCTTAACAAGGGTGGTCCAGGCAGGGTCACCGATTTCGCTGAAACTTTGTCTAGGGGGTTGTTTGGGGTGCTGATCACGAATCTGATATCCGTTCTTCACGATTCGGCTGGATAATATAGATACAGGAAGGCACAGTATTACATTCTTGAAGTTTCTGTCGGTGATGGCAGGTAGAGACAGAATTGGTCCATCAAAATTTGGTCCATCAAAAAGATCGTGATTTACTTTTTACTATTTACTAAGGCGAGGTCGAGGCCTGATGGTTCCCATCGCAGGTTAAGAGTTAGAAGTCACATCTATGTATGGGCTACTCCACTTGTCGCTAACCACTCTTACACGCTAACTTCTTCGAAACTACGCCTGACCGCATAGAAGATCCTGATGTGCAGGCATGTATGTATCACCTTCGGTGTTATGCATGCATCATAGCATGGTATTTTAAGCGTAGCAGTTGCTCGGAGATTATGATAAAATTTTGACTTCGGGACTAATTTCCTTTACTTCAGGAGCGTCGACAGACCTGTCAAAGAGCAAGGTCATGCGTACACACTTTGACGGCGACCGAACAATTGCCAAAGCGATGAAGAGCAAGCCAAAAGTACAATTCGTCAGCTGAATTCTGCTCAACAGTACTTGAATGAAGGACTATGACCTCGCCTTTTTCGCATGATAAAGACTATTTTTATAATATGTGTTGCCACAGAATCACGTCTGTTAGTTACGTTATCCAGGCTGACCTCTCTGATCCCATCGCTGCTTTGATAAAGCAAAACCCTTTTCATTCTAATGTTACTATTTGAAATAGCCACGCCATGATGAGCTATACATGAAGGCGAATAGGCCTAAGATAGGATTTATATAATCCTTTTAGTTACTTCTTTCTCGGCTCGTAGCCTTCTATAAATTACTTAGCGTAGGTGCATTGCGACGGAGTTGCCATAGGATCGGTGTAGCGAGATGGTAATTACTAAATAAGTGAGGTTTGTAGTTTTAATGTAATTGTGCGGACATTTTACTGTTGCTTTTAACGGTTATTTTGTTCTCTTGAAGATCTCGTTGACGTTGTAGTGCACCCTTGAGTACAATGAAATAAATACTAGGTTGTCCCATAAGTCCCCACCGTTTTTTTCAACGATTCACTGCAGATTTCGTCGGCGCTAACTTATCTTACATAGCGCTGCATAGCTTTCGAAAGAGAACGATTTGCTTTATCAGAACATGTATTAGATTCCTTTTTTCATTATGAATTTTGTCAATTTTTTAGGTCGTTGAAGTGAAAAGTGAAAAAGTGAAAAAGTAGCTATTTGCGCACTTGTTCTCTGCGCTTAGGCAGTTTTTTACAGCATTTAGAAGAAAATGCTCTGTGCTACAAGAATATGTGTTAGTGCTATTTGCTCATTTGTCCTTTATTGATTTTTAGGTCATCAAATCGGGACGTCCGAAGGAGGGTGGTTATTTTTGCCGACAGCTCCTGCTCTGTGGGTGGGATTTTTGGGTTGGCGTTATATGTTATTCGAATAAAAATGCTTTGCTCTATAATAATGTGTGTCGCATTTATTGATTTCTATTGAATATCAATAAATTGCCAAAAAGAGAAAAATCATCTTCACCAACAGCTCCTTCTCCTTGTTCAGTTGTTGCTATTCGACAGAAATCAGCATGAGCCAATAAGCGCGACACAAATTCTTACTGAGCAAGACATCCTCTTCCAAACGACATGTAACACCAAGCAAAAAAAGTCCAACCATAGAACCGGAGTTTTGGTAAAAATTCGGACGGGAAAGTCGGAGTCGGCAACTTGATGGCCTAAAAATCAATAAAGGGCAAGTGAGAAAATAGGACCAACACATATTCTTGTAGTACAGAACATTGTCTTCTGTGAAAAGGTGAAGCATTAATTTTAGAGAAAGCGTAGAATTTTTTTAGCCCGATTCTCCGCCTGAAGTCATGTCCAGGACCATGTGGATAAAATCGTATTACGACAACGTGTTGAAGCAGTGGTGCGACCCGTATGGGGCCATTTAGGCGCGTGCTCGAGATCCTCGGGGGAAAGGCGCCCATAGGCGACGAGCGACCTTTCAAGTGGTAGCAGCGAGTGGTTCTGGCCGTCCGCGGTCAGAACAGTCTCGCCTACCGCACACCCTCCAGTGTTGAGCCTCAACCGGGCATCGTGCTCGAATATGTTGTCTTGGGCCATCCGCCTGACCCGAAGGCCGAGGGTCCGGCGCTCAGGAGATAATTTTACGATAATTTTAATAGGGTGTGTGGGTCCGAAAAAAGGATGTTTGATAAGGCGTAAGGCGACGACATGGATCCTGAACATGAGTAGGAACTCGTCTAGTCGCCCTTTGGGGACCAGGCAAAGATGCGTCAAAGTTTTTTTCTTATTGTTTCCTGCTAATCACTTGCAGGTGGATAATCCGCGGAGTGAAGCCCTAGAATTCTTCGAGCTTTAGAAAGCACTATGCTTATCAGATCGTTCCCAGATGGCCGCGCTGAGAGAGAAGCTGTTTGTTGAAAGAGCTCCGATTCTGGCATGCAGGAATGTCGCAACTAGGTCTACTGGCTCAATAAAAGCAGACGCGGCGCCGCGGAAAGTTAACCGCAATCATTGCTCCTGTAACTCGATCCCACTCTGCATCGGCTCAGCTAAACGACAGTTCCATCGGTCTACCGCTGCTTGCTGAGGGTCGTGAGTTGCCTACGTTGCGTCTTTTGAATTGTATGGCGCACCAGTCTTCTGCTGCACCTGGATTTGAGCTGGCCTTCGGGCAGTTCAAACCCATGCCTCTTACTATATTTAATGGCTACACGGGCCAAGATTTCAGCACCTGACTAAGAAGGTTTGAGGACTTGGTGAGGATGGTGAATCCTCCAATGCCTGAACAGCTTAAGGTCAACAATCTAGTGAGCTACTTAGATGGCGAAGCGAGGGACCTGGTCGAGGAAATGCCTGATGCTGATAAGAACGACTACACCAAAGTGGTCAGCATACTTCGCACCCACTACGAGGCACCACAATTCAGGAATCTAGCTCGGCAACAGCTGTCTCACTGCAAGCAAGGCGCCAACGAAACGGTCCGTGATTTCGCGGAACGAATGAAGAAACTAGTACGTAAAGTCACGCAAGGACAAAGCAAGGCAGAAGGAACGTCTGTCGGATGAGTTTTTAGACAGAATTAAGCCCATCTTGCGTTTTCATGTAAAAGCGTCAGGACCGTCGTCGTACGACGACGCCGTAATTAAGGCTATGACTTACGAACCTTTGCTGGCAGAGGCGATCAATAACATGACGATCATCCCAAGCGCTGGAGTGGAATCAACAGCCCAGGTCAACGTTGTCGACAATTCGAAGGCGGAACACCGAAGCCGTTGGAGCCAATTTCGGCAAGCCCCGCAAGCTCGACCACAGGTACCCCCCCCCTATGCGAGTCGTCGTCAACAGACCTTTAACCGTAGAGTGTTTGAAAGGGCTCCCAATTCGAACGTGGTTTGCTATCGTTGCGGGAAGTAGGACATATCCAAACGTTCTGCAGTCCTGGATTCCGCTCCAAGGGTACAACCCCATGAGTCAGCCCCTTTAAACGCGCATGACGGCGGACGTAGGGGTCACCTGGAGCGAGGAAGCGACGACGTGCGTCAGTGGCGTGGCGACCGAGCCCACGATAACGAAGTCCCCTCGAGGAGCGGAAAAGGGAGAAGCGTAGGTCGTACCTTTGCGGTGGACACCCTTAAGGGTAGGCCATCGACGGATTATGTAGATAATCCAGATAATCCCGTGCAGGTTCTTTCGGAAAAGGATAAAGAAGCCCAGATAGCCGCCCTGATTGAACGAAATAATGAGTTGGCGAACTTCGCGTTCGCAACCCATGAACCATGCAACTCAAATGATAACCCTACGGACGTCCACCACGAACGTACGGGCGCACGCTACGCTAGCCTGCCAAGATGGCCCGTTATGAGTTTGTTCCTCCTCGCTAATCTTGGAATATGTTCAGCTGTCAATGCTCCTCCAGCGATGATCTATTCGAATTCGGCGGCCGGTGACTACTGGAGAATTCCTCATGAGGTGAACTGCACGAGAATTCTGCCTTCTTTTGTCTCTGAACCTGTTCGGGTAACTCTTGATGTATTTCGCTCAAATACAGTGCGCTACAAGACCACTGCGACTGTTTGCAAAATAATATCCCAGAAGGTCACTTACTCGGTCAATTTTTTCGGGTCTCGCAATCAAATTTCTACTACCAGCTAACTAACGGTTACGCCAGAGGAGTGTAAACAGATGTTCAATCATAGGAGATGCGCGCATGCGGATATGACCACGGTAGGTACGGTAATGAAAACAACGAATAAACTGGAAATTGACTGACCAGCTGCACCCTTCCATTGCTGCACGAACTCTGAGGTCAGTGTCTATAACTGTGTGGCCTTTGAAACTTCCGTTTATGCCTATCACGGAGCACCAGGTGTAGATAGTCCTGCCGGCCCATTAACTGGGTGCCAATATGAGGATGGATGGTGCATAATTAAATCAGGCGCCGCAGTAATCTGGCAACCGACGGCAGAAGAGGCATGCCAATTCATATTCGTCGCTACCATGAAAGGAACAATGGCAGACAAGGTATGGCTTAGCGATTCAAAGGAGTTCGCGCTTTCATTTTCGTTAAAAGAGGCACAGTTCGTAGACTGTAAAAACTCGCTTATACGTACCGATCAGGGCTACGCCGTGAAGATCACCGGCATCCCTAGGTGTAGCGCTCGCAGCCTCGAAACCTTTCCCTTTTATCCCGAGTAGGTCTCGCCACTACGAACCAGCTAGCTGCCAGCTCCCAGCAGTAGAAGATAATATGCAAACACTGACAATTTCTTCATTTCGGCAATCACCATTGAGTCTCTGCAAGTCTATGAACTCTATCAGCCGGTCTATGATAGCTGCGTTAGCCTCAAAACCAACACTGGCCATGCGAAAAATTCTTTCGAGTCCCGACAGGCGCTATGTTTCTCGGTGGGACGTAATAAAGACACGTCCATGCGTGCTTTTGTCCCAAAATATGTTTCGTTTGCAGCCATTAGATGATATCTGCTACACGAAGCCGATGATAGAAGTACATATACCAGGGAACAAGACTTGGAAAGCTTTTCTGGACTCGGTAACTTTCGTTATAAGTATCAACGCGGAGCAGGTAGCGTGTAAACCAAGCGCAATATTTGAATTCGCCATCAATAACAGCGTGCATAGGTTTGATGCGATCCAAAACACATGGGAAAAGATGAAAGTTTATAAGATTGTCTAACTAGGAAGCCCACTTAAACAGATAGGTAGTTATGAAAAACCAGCACTTACAGTTTTCCATAATTTGGTCATCACAAATATAAGTGAGTTTATTCCCGGTCAGCAATTCGAAGAACTTTGGGCAGCAATAGACGGAAACCAAGCAGCCCTTGACCACCATGTAGGAGAAAACGGTGCAAGTAGCGATGCGAAATCAATTCCCTCTACGGCTCTAAAAGAGTTTTTGCCGTTTTCATGGAATTTCCTGAGAGAAGCATGGGGATCCGTTTGTTGCGTAGTCGTTAGCATTAAAGCCTTGCTAACACTCGTCGAACTCTATATCAGATATCAAATCCCAACAAGAGTTTTCGGAGCAGCATCAAGAACCTGTGGTCCCTATTGGCGAGCTAAACAAACCGCGACTAATAGAAGCGCACACTCTCTTCACGCCGCTGCAATAGGATTGAGAGAAAAACGGGAGAACTACGAGGTTAGTTATCCCACGGTATATGACGTTACTGCAGGAGACTGCGTGACAGTTCACATTCGAATACGTATCAACGGAGTAAGCGTTTCAGCTCTGGTGGACACCGGATCAAGCATAACGCTAGCAGGGAAGCAACTATGTCCGGCGCTCGGAATCTTTCAACTGGATTCGCCGCACACAGAGACCGCAATCGGAATGGCAGGAACCCAAGTTGAAATAGTCGGCTCAAAAAGGTGCGAATGGATTTGGAAAATTTGGTAATATGGCCCATTCTGCGCTTTACGACGGGACAGTGCGTTACAAACACACATTCCGCATTTGAAGTAATCTTAGGCAACGACACCCTTTCATTATTTCCGCGGATGGCTCTCAACTACCCACGGCGAATAATAACCTTTGGTAACATTTCTATGCGATTTGGCGTCCCTCTGATAAAGGCCTCATTGAGCGGAGTAACTGAATATTCTGTCAGAGCATCCAAGACGATGCAGTTGCCCGTGAACAGTGAAATTTTCAGTCCCTGTAAAGTAGACGGGATGAACGGTCACAAGGATTTAGTAATAATATCCCAAAGTAAAAAGATCTTCAATAACGATCTCATAGTAGCTCCAGCTTTGATCTCAGCTAGTAGTCTCGCATTGCTAGTATGTAATCCCACAAACGAGAACAAAATAATATATGCGGGAACTAAGATCTCAACAGCCGTTGCCGTCACAGGACCTGACATGCGCACGGAAGAAGACCAGTGGGTATGTTCATGCGTGAGTGACTGCGTGCCAAACGATCCCTCCTATGTGACTAATTTGGAAGCAAGCGATATGAATTTCGAGCAAAAGGAGAAGCTCCAAGAACTTCTCAATGAGTTCTCTGATGTTTTCTCGCGACATCAATATGACATAGGAAGCTGTACGGCCGGCAAAGTCCATATTTATACAACGGCGGACCCTCCAGCTAAGGTACGCCCATATAGAATACCCACCAGGTATCGGGAAGAGCTACAGAAGCACATAGACACCCTACTGAAAACCGGTGTGTTAAAATAGTCAAACACAAATTGGGTCCATAACCTGGTCCAAAAGAAAGACAAGTCGCTTAGGGTGTGCCTCGACATGCGGCGGCCGTTGAACGAAGTGACTAAAAATCATTTCTGATCCGTATCCTACTCCCCGCATAGACGACGTTCTGGAAAAGATAGGAGGGAACAATTACTATACCACCCTAGATCTCGCGAGCGGATACCTCCAATTACCCCTCGACGAGGAAAGTAGCAACAAATGTGGCGTCTTGACCGAGGACAAAGTGTATCAAATGACGCACTTGCCATTCGGCTTGAAATCCGCAAGTAGCTATTTTTCTCGCATCATGGCAAAGGTACTGGGAGGATTGGAACAAAAAGTCCTAGTCTACATAGATGATATTTTAATCTACGACAAAACGTTTGAGAACCACCTCAATTCGATCAGGAAGGTCCTAACGCGCTTTCGATAATTCAATCTAAAAGCATCCCTCAAAAAATGCGTTTTCGCAAAAAAGGAAATCACCTTCTTGGGTCACAAAATTAATAAGGAAAACTACTCCCCGGGAGATTCAAACACTACAGCAGTTCAGAATTTTCCAATTCAAAAGAACGCCAAAGAAGTAAAACGACGCTTCGTTGGCCGAACAAGCTCGACGCTACAAGGCGAGCATGAAGCAGCGCTACGACAAAGATTCTAGACCGTCATCAATTAAAATAAGCGATAGGGTTCTAACGCGCAACTTCTCTAGCAAAGTCGGACTCTCTAGAAAGCGGTGTTCCCTTGGCTAGGTCAGTTTAGGGTAGTAGACATCGAATTTCCCAACGCCACAATTGTAAGCATAACCTCTCCACGCTCTCCGCCAAGAAAAGTTCATCTCAATCAGATAAAGAGCTTTCTCGAACCAACCGGCCCGGCGTCTACGCTTCCGTCAATTCCCGAAGAAGAATCAGAGCCACCATCAGTAAACACAGGCGAGGAGAATGCGCCGACCAATGGAACGATCGATGGGGTTGCGGCGAGCTCAACCCCGACGCAACCACCAGCCTCTTCTGTTCGCCAACCTCCTACACACCAGTACAGCCTTCGACCGCTCAGGAGCACTCTTCAGCCGCTTCCCAACTTCAACACTGGCCTCCCCAATCCCGGTCCCAGGCAGTGATGCCGATTTTCTCATAATTTTCAAGTTTTAGAGCCGATTTCAGCTGAAATGCTCGAAAATCGTAAATTACGATTTTCGCCGCCGCGTGATTGGTCCGCTCTGCGCCCGCCGCTGCAGCTGTACCTCCGATTGGTCCGTGATTCTCCTTGTGCTAACGCTAACGCGTCTCCGCTTTTGTTCACTTCCTTCTTTTTTTTTAATTGTCTGACATATCATCTAAATAGGAATTGTTGTCAAGCAAATTCCCACTCTTACACTGGTATCGCTATTTCGCGAGCAGAGAATTTCCTCATGAGCCGCCGCCTGCTTTCCATTCACTTTGCTGTTATACCTTGCCTACGTCTATATGCCTTCGGTATGTATACGCCGTGTCCCCGCACCAGTCCGCGTAACGCTCAGGCTTGAATTTCTTTTATTTTCCTTTAAGATTGAAGGCCGCCAATAATGCTGTCCGCCTCAGCTACGTCAGAAGGAGACCCTTCCAAAGAGGAATCCCAGGAATTCGCCTCATCAGAGGGACCTCCAACCCACGTTTCTGATTCAAATTGCTCGGGCTTCAAATTACCTCTTTTTTCTTCCTTTATTCTCTTCCATAAGATCTCTCCGAAGTACATAGCAATCTCATCCCAAGTGGCTCTCTCTTTTAGTTCCGATGCAATCCACCCAGCCAACATCGGAAGCCGAGACCGCTGACAACACTAGCGTCGCCGGGAGGAATACCAGTAGGGTTGCCTCATCTGAGGAACCTGATAACCATGGATCCTCTTCTCTTTCTAGTCAGGTTGCTTCTTCGGAAGAACTTGACGCCCATGCTTCGTCTTTCCTTTTGGACGTAGAAGATTCGTCATCCGAGAGTCCATCCCATACAAAAGTCGGGGAAAAATCACAGTACGATTCCACCGTCCCCCACAAAAAAGCGAGAGTAATCAGTGGCCAGGAACTCGAACCCGATACGCTTGCCGATCGGGTGCAGGCTCAATCTCTGCAGTCTAGCAGTGTGCCTACCGAACCCGAGAACCAACCAAGGATTATTAGAGCAGCAAACTATATGAAGTCCCAAAAGCTCCGCTATAAAACACCGGGCGAAAGGACGGTACATAGTCATCCGTGGAAGCACTTGCTCCCGCCGAAACCGGCCCCTTCGTTTCACCACACTACGACTCCAACATCCGAGAACAGGACTTTGAGGAAATTGGTAATGCCGGTTACTCTGGTCTACTTAAGGGATTATTTAGCAAACCAGACCAAAATCACCTGACAGCTTGTAATAAACCTAGGATTCTCGATGCAGTGAGCCCACTTTCAATCGAGAGCTTCCGCAGGAAGCACAGCGTGCTTGAAATACTCGAGCTTTGCGAGGAGAAAAAGGATCTTCCTTTAATCCCAGATGCAGAAATGGGTGATGCGAGCAATGGCGACGCTCTAGCAGACGGATTAGTAAAGGATGGCCAAACCTACCCAGTTCTTTACAGGATTAAAACTCTGTTTGGGACAGGCGTTAAATTAGAGTCGGTCCACATCGAACTTTGTCTTCCGGATCGCATTGATTTATACAACATCTCCTTGTATCAATGACATTTGACATTAGTCGAGTAGTGGTCGGAGATTTAGTTTGGGTCTATTCATTGGTACCCACAACGAAGTTTGCATCCTCCGATATGGCCATTCCAGCTGACCTCAGAGAAGCGTCCAGCCCATCTAGCGCGACCATATGGCGCGCCTGGTGCTTTGCCCTAATCCGTCACAAGTCGGACGAGAAGAGGGGTTACGTCGTTGATGTCTCGAAGGGCAAGAAGGATACGACGGTCAAGGCATACATGAATAGGTCAAGGGAAATAGTATCCTTTAACAGGTCTCGAGCGCGTAGCACTACCGAATTCGAAAATCTCAAGTAGATGATTTTATCATCGTTCCACTTAGAGACCGCCCACTTAGCCATATGGTTTTCTGCTGCATGCACGCTTCCATCGACGCCACGAAAGAACTACGCGCCCACATGACCGAAGTGATATACGTTCCTCCGGCTCCCCGCGTACCTTTTGACATACAGAAAGTCCCCTCAGAGTTCTCACAGATGATACAAGAGAAGAGGCGCGACTTCCAGGCTATCAAACGTGAACCCCGGCGCGCAGCAAAATTCCTAGACAATCTCTATAGTACAACTTTTGGAGCCATCATGGCACTCATCGCCGAGCAGACCGATAATGCGGTGTACTCTGTCGTAAGGACGCCGGCGGATATAAACACTTACCCTGCCGTGGTCACTTTTACAATTCCCTTGCCGCACAAAAGCGGTTGGGCGGTAGGTAACCCCATCCAGGGATTCTTTGATGTGGACGAATTTTCTGGGACCATCCTCGAGGTTTCGCAAAGGAAGAACTGCCTAGACGTCACGGCAGTTTTGCAGAGGTGGGATTCCCTGCGGTGGAGATGTCATGCACTCAACTCGCCAAGCCAATGACTAGCTGTCGGAACTTGTCTGCGCCAGAAGACGACAGGGCCAATCCCACACTGGCTCTACTAGAGGACCAAATTATCACGATATCTTGGTCGGCGTCCTCTCCGGGATGGACAAGTACACAAGCACTCCTGACCACCAACGTCCAACTTCTTGGTACGTCCCCCACTCATCCAGCTAGGGTACCGGTAAGAACGGACAAGGGGACGATAGCCTTAAATCAAGACCAGGAAAACGCAATCGACCTCTTTAATCACTGTTTCCCAATCGCGGTAGTCGAAAGCGCATATGGAGCAGGAAAAACTTTGTGCGCGGCCGTCATGGCTCGAGAAGCCTCTGGTGAGGGAAGATGGGTCCTCATCGCCTCGATCCAAAACAGTGCCGTAGACGCCATCTCAGAAAAGATCGCGCAAACCGGGAGTCGGCATGTTCGACCCGTGCGCTACATAAGCGAGCGGGTAGTTAGACACACGTTCAGATTTCCACGCTTTGACTTAGCCAATCTCATGGAAAGACTCCATGAGACCCATGGAGACCAGCTAGACGAAGAAGAGACCGACCTTTTTAAAGAATTTGCCGTAGCAAGACAATACCTAAAGGAGTTTGCTTTCTCGTGCACGGACAACAATTTCATACGTGAAGAACATCAAGAACTCCTTTACGTTGAGCGAACGGTATCAAAACGGCTTAAAAAGCTTGTGGAGATCTTCTTCCGCGTTTACGCGACGAATATCATCTTGTGCACGGTTGCATCCGCACTGAACCTGACCTCCGAACTGGGTCTGTTTAAGGCCATATACAAGTCATGGGATACGGTGATACTGTACGAGGCCTCTATGCTCCACGAGGCAGTGTTAGTCACTATCTTACAAAGATTTGATAAAGCCTGCTTCACTCTCATAGGGGGACAGTAAACAACTCCCACCGTACATCGGCATTCAATCTATACCGACTGCCGTAGGGTTGTGCTCACAATCCGCTCTAAATGTCGCTAATCGAAGAAAAAACATTCCCACTTGCGCCATCCAAATAGTTTATCGCCCGCATGCGCTTATGGTGTCGCTGAACTCGGAAATATTCTACGATAATGCGCTGACGTGCGGTACTCTTATTGCGGACAGATTGGCGGTCCTTGAGCGCATAGGTATGCCCAATGAAACAATTCCGGTGGCATTCATTGATGTTCCCAGCACTTCTACTACTTCAGCCACCCGCTCACATAAAAACGAGCAGGAGGCGGAGGTAGTGCGGATCAGGGATGGGCGGAAATTTTGAAAATTTTCCCAGAAAACAGAAAACAGAAAATCGCTTTCGTCAGAAAACAGAAATCAGAAAACAGAAAAGCCAAAAACGCCAGAAAATCAGAAAACAGAAAACAGAAAATTTCGAAATTATCACACGACCTAATTATTTTACCCAAAGATCCATATTTCCAGTAGCAAATACTTTTGTACGACTAGAAATGTAGTCGTAGACCAGCGTTTTAATTTGCAAGCATTTATAAAAATTCCTGGTACACTCCAGTGTATTGCAATCAGCAAGTTGTAAATCTTGACTGATAGATCCTAGGAATCTCGACACTTGGAGACACTTGAAGTATACAACATTACTCATCAGCTCCGTTTCACCGCCAACGCCTCAATTAGATAATGGTCCCACTAGTAAGAAACTGGCCTTTTAGAGCACCGAACACGATGAAGGCTCAGTGATCACTGTTTGCATGTTTCAGCTCAATTGCTTGAGTTTGTAGACACACTCTCGCAACATACTCTAAAGCTGTGCAGAGGTTTTTTGAGTAATACTGGCTGCGCCAGAATCTATTTCCCTAATTCGTCTTGTTCATCGAGAACACCTTTCCTTGTAAGTGTCCTAGTTTCCGTGCAGCTGAAAGTCTTCAGGCCAACTTACCAATGCTCTTAAGAGCACCTAGTTACTACTTAGCCACTAAAATGTTGTGTATTGGCTTGATAATTCACAGAACAACACGAGATTGCGACTGAAGGGGCTGTCAGCACAACAGATCTTGGGTGAAGGTGCTTTCTTGACTGCGTAGACACCATATAATAAAGACCGAGCATATACCCTCTCCATAACACTATTGTTATTAGGGATACTATTTCTCCTCATATCTACATATCACCGACTTGCTGTACAGAGGACTGCACGACATTAGCAACAATCGCCCAATCTGCCTGATGTACGTAGTCTATAAGCTGCTCACTCGAGTCATCCTGAATAGGATCGGCAGAACGTTGGACGAAGGACAGCCATGCGAACAAGCAGGATTTCGGACAGGATTCAGCACTATCGTCCACACACCATTACGAAGCTCATCGAAATGTCGCGAGAGTAAAAGCTGCCGCTGTGTATTACGTTCAACGACTTGAAGAAGGCATTCGACTCCGTCGAAGCTGAAGCGGTCATCGAGTCGACGCCTTGCTAACTCAGGGCGTTCCTACGCTGTACATCAGAGTCCTTCGAAAGCTGTACAGTGGATTCACGACCAAGGTCTCGCCATTCTACAACGACGTCGTCATCGACGTAAGGAGAGGGGTTCGATGAGAGGGTACTGTAACCCCGGTTCTCTTCAGCGCCACCCTCGAAAACCTCATTTGCGAAATAGAATGGGAAGACATGGGAGCGAAAGTCGACGGACGGTGGCTACACACCATCTAACACCGAGCGCTAACCAGGCGGAGCAGATGCTTGCTGGCTTCGACCGTGTATACGGTAACGTTGGACCGCAGATGATTCTTACGAAGACGATGTTCATGAGGAACGGACGAGTTTCTGATGCCTCATCCTCGCTCAACAGAACGAACATCTTCGAAAGCTCCAGATACGTGTATCCGGGCCACGAAGTTGACATGACCAACTAACTAGCGCCGGAGCTGGGCAGGAGGAAGCGAGCGGTTTGAGGAGCTGTCAAGAGTGTCGAAAGAGTCGCGGAAAAGACGAAGAAAGTCCGGCTCCGTACCTACGTTTTCGACTTCACTGTTCTTCCTGCCCTAACATACGCATCAGAGACCTGGGCTCTACGAAAGCAGGATGAACAAGCGATCAGTGTCGCGCAGCGTGGAATCGAGAGGACAATGCTCGGAGTGACACGACTCACGCAAGTGAGAGAAGGCCTCGAGACTTCCGAGCTTCGCCGACGTTCGAAGATCAGAGTCGCTGTCGCATGAGCCAAGTCGTGGAAGATTAGGTGGGCCACGTAAAGCGCTTTGCAGACACCGATTGGACAGGAGCCGTCACCGACTGGATTTCGCGGGATGTCAAGAGAACACCAGGACGCCCAACAACGTTGTTGTTGTTGTTGTTCGGACTTCTTCGTGAAAGCCGAACGACCGATATGGCGCTCTTCGTGTCCCTCGATCTAGAGGGATACATTAGAGCACCCTGGCACGCGGCATGGACGTATGGAGACGCTACTGGTGCCCACTTGAACAACTCGATGATCAATGGGACGACAGATGATGTCCCATACGTAATAAATGAGATTTGTGTATCACTACTGTTTCACTACAGCAGCGAAATCGAAGGTAACTAAAACTTTTCTGTCTCTTACTAATTTGTGACACCAAAAGCTGAGCAATCTTCAGAGTTAGAAAATAAGCTTCGACAAATGCTCTGCAGAAATCGTTAGTAGGGATGACTGACCAACAATATTGAATATTTAAACCGGACGTGGAGTATAACCCTACCCACAGTAACTCTAGGACAAGTGGTTAGTTAATGCATAATCTAATACCCCTCAGAATACTAGTTTTGTAGTTTTAATATAAAATTTTTAGTGATCGTAGATGGTCCAAACTACTGTTAATATCGAAGAGAATACGAAGCCGAATCATGAAAATCGAAAAATGTCCTATGAAGGAACTCCTTGCCAGCAGCACTTACACAATCAATCAAGCAAACAAAGCGGCAGAGTTCATGAGTACATGGCGCAATTACTACATGAGCACATCCAAAAACGCCACATGCTTGCCATCTAAGATACTCTAGAAACACTATTTTGGAATGAAGCTCACTATTCTATGACACTTTTTTGGATTCTTTTCATTTTATTTCTGTGATAAAATTTTGATCGCAATTCTATTTTCTGTTTTCTGGCCAATTTTTGACCATTTTCCCAGAAAACAGAAAACAGAAAAAATTTGCCCAAAATGGCCAGAAAATCAGAAAACAGAAAACAGAAAACAGAAATTCCGCCCATCCCTGGTGCGGATCCTAGTCAGTCACCTCTTGCGAAACGGCTTCGAGAGTAAGGATATCTCGGTGATCTGCCTATACAAAAACCAGAAATTTCTCTGCGAAAGCGTCTTGAGTAGCTCAGGGATTATTGTAGGTACCGTAGACAGCGCACAAGGGACAGAGCGCACGGTAATCATATTGTGCACAACCAGATCGACAGCGGGAACCCCTTCAAAAATGTCGTTTTTCACGGACCCCAGACGCCTGAACGTAGCTCTATCGAGAGCATGCGATGGACTATTCATTACAGGATCGGCTCGATGTCTGCGGAGTATGACGACATGGGAGAAGGTGATGTCCTGGTGCACTACACACGAGCTGATCGTGCCAGTTGACTTCTTCCGTTCACAACCCCAATATTAAGTCCGAGGTCGGACATCGGTAAAAAGGGGAGATGTGAAAAGGTGAAGCATTAACTTTAGAAAAAGCCTAGAATTCTTTCTAGCCTATCTAGGTATTTTACCTAGAAACATAGAATTCTTTCCTTCGTCGCTCTCGGCTTTTGTTTTCAGATTGACGACGATACGATGGGAGAGGAGCGAGGACCACGATCCATATGAGACCATCGACCGAGCCGGGACAACAGCAGGGAGACCATCACCGACGTCACGTCCGACTTCGCCCGACTCTGGCTAATGAACGACTACCACCTCCATGTCTGTACCCGTGATATTCGTGATCTGATTCTCCGCCTGTCCAGGACCATGTGGATAAAATCGTATTACGACGACGTGTTGAAGCAGTGGTGCGGCCCACACGGTGCCATTTAGGCGCGCGCAAGAGATAATCGAGATCCTCGGGGTGAAAGGCGCCCGTAGGCGACGAGCGACCTTTCAAGTCTTTTGTGAAATTGACGTTGCACTCAAACCCATAGAGGAGCGTGCGCGCTTACACACCTTTTGCAGAAAAGCTTCGAGAATGTCCTACAACTACTGCATAGTAGATCATGACAAATGTCTGCAATTTTGTCCAAATTCAATTTAATCGATATAGCACCATTACATTTCGTACACTTTTCCAACGATAATAGCTTTGACATTCCATCTTTGTAAAAGTCAGAGATACGAGCGCCTTCATATGTGCTAGTTTTTCAGCAGCTATGCATATCCGTACCACTACCATATCATACCGTATCACCAACGATACCGTAACTGCACAAAACTACGCTCATATTACGATTGAATATTATGAAACCGTGTCATATCGGTACATAAGTACACTAAAAATGTCGTTATCGCCTGAGCGTGTTGTTGGCCGATTACGCGTTAAACGAAGAAGAAGTGGTCAGTACTTCCCAGAGAGAAGTTTGTTCCTCACTGGCTTCTGTAAGATGCTGCTGGTGTAACAACCGCTTGTGTTTTTCTTGTTTCATAGTTTTGTACCATAGCTGTTGACTGCAAGGAAAATAATAAATATAAGACTTTTAACTTAATAATGTGTTAGACACTTTATTTGCAGAGAAGTGATGTGGTACAGATAGGCATAGCTAAAAACAAGCACGTATGAAGGCGCATAGAGAGAGCCTTGGTTTGTTGTATGCATTGGTGGTCTGTAATTAACTCATGTGATCACAAGAGAGTGTAATAACAACAAACTAATACGTGCAAAAACGATTTCAGCACTCGGCCTCGAACTGAAAACCCCGCCGGTGTGCTCCTATGAGGCGGCAGTGTTACCAGCTGCGCCACCGAAGCACATTTCGTTGGGTGTCGTAGGGGTTGATAACAGTTGCGCGCACGTTTGCACGCCTCCTTTCAGGTCTTTAAAGAAGCGTTCACAAAAAACTAACTGCGGTTCTGGACTCCACTCGCAGGACCCTACATCCCGCCAAAGTAGCATCACAAAAGCTCACCATGAGTTGGGAATCTTTCCTCGTCAGCCGCGTCCGACTAGCGTCCCGTCCACGTGCAACTAGCGTCCCGTCCGCGTCCGACCAACGTCCCGTCCGCGATGTAGGAAATTCACGAGACGGTAATGGGACGCGGCTGGGACGCAACGAGTGTCTGAGCTGAAGGTGCAGGCTTTCAGCATGTGAAGCAAGTTTGAAGATAAGCATGTTCTGTGCGGAGGATTCAGCTCTAATTTCTTGGTCTCAACCAAGAACCTCCTTTTAGTTCTCTTCTCAGCGTTCACAGTGCCTCTCTATATGTAAGTAAATTAAGGGCAAGGAGTTGATATTTCCAAGAGGGCGGACATACGTGTTTATAAGGCCGCTCAATTCTTTTTTTTGCAGCGCCGGGAGCCTACATTAACGTTCACCTTGTGAATAGTTGCTTCCTTAGGACATGACGCTCTTACTAGGTTACCATGTTTTCAAGCCGTTACCGTAACAACAGTCGTTGCGGTACCACCACGTTCTCTGATCAACGTTCACATCATGCCATCTCTTCGGTAATCACTAATGGAGGCGTATCACCGGTGGCAGTATGACGTTTCATGCTGTTCGAAGCGATATTGAATGAGACATTAATTGAAGAAGTACTATTTGACGGTTCTATAGTTAGCCTGTAAGAATGCATCGGAAATACTCACTGCGATGTCTTTGGCAGCAAATTAGGTAAGTAGATCAATAACACTTCATTGCTGGGATGTGTCCGAGTTCTGCAACACATAGAGGCGAAACAGTATGATCACATGCAGCCATCACCGGGATAGACCTGCATCGAAGCTGTGCATTCATCTAGTTCAGATATCCTTGTTCTAGCTCATCTACATTGAGAGGAGATGACCAGTATTGCATTGTGAACATTAATGTGCCTTCACTAGCTCTGTGAGTATTCTAAACATAAAATGTTCAAGCGACATGTTCACTACACATGTATAGTTTGACCTGTTACCATATTCCTAACGAATATAGCACTTGCCGTGTTCATAAAACTGAGTGATTGCAGCTGTTGAGACACTTTTTTTAGGGCCTTTCGCTGTGCAAGCAACGAAAACAAGTGTCACTGAACGAAGGAAATGTTTTTCAAAAATATCCAAGAAACATCACATGTTTCAGTATGAGTTTCTATTCGTGTCCTTAAAAAGGATTATGGTCTTTCATCTGTTTCCTTAACACATCAGATTCGCAAGTATCCCCTTTTTCCACATTTAGGCACACAGCAGTTTATGTGTAATATGTGAGGCTGATATGGCTCTCACACTGATTCGCAAAAGTCTGGTGGTCCCGCAACGATTATATGTACTTAGTGTATGTGATATAATTGAGTATTCTTGCAGGCTAGCGCATTAGAACCGTAGAATGGTGTTCCTTCCCAAAATATTCTATCAAGATGCTTCAAGCAGCATGAAACTTTGTACTCCGTGGTTCCATTATTCATTACCGCGGAGCTGGCATGATGCCAGCAGTGATCCTTAGACGTAGTAGCCCTGCAACGGCCGTTATTATGGTAACGGTTTGAAAACGTGGTGTCCTAATAAGAACGTCTTGTTCCCTTAATGTTTGCTCGCCTGAACAGCTTCTCTCGAATTTCTAAAACATGGTGCGTTCATAGGAGCACTCCCAATCTGAATCCTGCTTAAACCCGACAGTTTTGGACAACAACAACGTCGAAATGGATGCGCTTTCTTGACAAAGTGTGTATTCTAAGACGGTGACACAAGCAAAACAGACTGTGTTACACATACACTCGACAGAATTCCGCAACCCTGGTTTCGTAACAGCAGTTGCAAACTCTGGCCGGATTCATCAACCACTTACCGGCTGTAAGTGGCGCAACTAACCACGAAACCCGCCATTCGGCCGATTCATCAAAACGTGGTTAGTTAAATCGGGCCCTGAGATCCGACGTATCCGTTACTAGGCTGGAGTGCCCGGTAACCGCTACCGGGGTGCAGCGGTTGCGCTCCACGGCTAAACGGTGACCCAGTCGCAACGAATTGCCATCACTTACCGCGAATTTGATGAATCGCAACTCGCGGTTAGTGAGCCGCTGACGGATAGTAACGGTAACGGGTGATAAGATTATTTACCTTCGTTCTCATTGATGAATCCGGCACCTGCATTCCATAACATTTGCGGTGAAACACGGTGAGTCGTGAATGCACAACATCGCACGCCTTATTTTGGATTACGATAAGTCGGCGCTGTTTTTCCGTAATTTAGATTCTTGTGCTCTATCCTCGTTCTTGAATAGGGCGCGCATCGCTTCACCGAGTGCAGCATGAACATAAGAACCATGTTTGGCAAAGCACTAGGATATGACAAGTAGTGTCACCCAAGAACAATCTTCGCGACTTTTCTGGATTATGCAGAAGCCATGCCGACTTACTCTACAAGCAGCTGACTGCCTGAATGGTAAAAAAGAGTTGGGTACGGATTTAGACTGCTAAGAAAGCAGATCAAATATCTTGATCCTTTGTAAGGAAACAAACAGCAAATGATACAGAATCAGGTGATCATGTTTCTGCAAAGCATTCGTTTCGGTCAGTCATTCTTACTTCTGCTGTTTACACAGAGAGAAGTTCTCAAAACGGTGCTGCAGCAGTTTTTTCAGGTAGACGTTAGAACAGTCATTTGAACAGTTTCTTTCCCTTTGCTAGAACTGCTTAGCATATTTTTTTATTGGGAAGAGACAGTCTGTTTCTGGAGAGCTGGCATAATGTAAATGAGGCGCTTCCGCAAATGTGTTTTATTTTTAGGAATATAATACAAGATGTAACCATGTGTGGTGGATATATTGCTTGAACATCTTAGATCTTTGTTATGACATCGCTCACCCCAAGCGACGCCTAATGATGTGCTCCCATATCGATCCCATCTTGCCGCGCGATCAATATGGGAGCATATCATTAGGCGTCGCTCGGGGTGAGCGATGGTATAACAAAGGCCTTAGCTCTACAATGCTCAACGACCTAGTAGACGTTCAAGGTGAATGTAACTGATTCGAGGCAGACCTATCCCGTGGGTGGCCATCTAGCCATATTGCTTCGCTCCTATGGGTTACAGAATTCGGACACCTTCTAGCAGTTAAGCGTTATGACGATCTGTTTCACCTAACATGCCGTCGAACACACCATAGTGAGTTTTGATGATACAACGTTGGCACTCTTGCAACCAATACCTGTCGATCGTAAAGTGACAGTGAGAAACACTTCTAAAACTGATTGAGAACATTCCAAAGAGGTCATATGGGGACGGCATCTAACGGGACCTTCCTCAGCGAGACAGGCGCGGTTTATTGAAGGCGCGACCAGTGGTCGTGACCTCGTCACCCTTATTCACCGCTACCCTATAATACAGTACCCTGCCAAAGCCAAAATGTACTCTTCTTTTGTAAAACTGAGAATAGACAACCTAGCAAATCCCCCAAACCGCTTCGGAGTCGCACCCTCGACCCCCTTCCGTAAGTCCGCCTCGATATCCACTCAGCCATCCAATCGCTGTCGACACCGCTACGAATGACTCGCTTGAATCACTATACTTACCATGCAGCTTCGTCCAGGAAATGTCGTAAATTATCATATTACTACAATCAAATTTTAATATGAGCTCTAAACGTTTTGTAGATTAAATTCAAAGCACGACGGGGCCATTTCAAGTGTCATTTATGCCTTATCAGCCCGTTTTGAAGTGGTATATTTTTTTGCCATTTTCGGGCTACCCAGTGGCCCGCAGCAAAAAACGAAACGCAGTTCTGTGATCCTCGTTCGACGCCCTACAATCCTACTATATATAATCGGCTAATGTCACGTGTCCGTCACGGAGAGGGAGGACTGAAGCCAAGAGATGCCCGCGACAGTGCGGCGTATGCCAGCCGGGCTTTCTTTGAGCTTAATCATGGGTGATTGCTGACGAACTATATCCTTGGCGGCAAATCGTCCAAGTTTGCGATATTTTGGGCGGGCAACGCGTCAGGGTGTGAACGTGGACCAAGTGCGAAGCGTAGGGATTGAGAAGACGTGCCGCAGATGTCGTTCAACGTGCGCAGGGATTCAGAAGACGTGCTGGAGACGTCGTCAACGTATGTTAGGATTTACAAGACGTGCCGCAGATGTCCAACTTGAGTAAGGATTCCGAGTAAGGGGAACCAGTAGGAGGGGGACCGGTGAAGAGGGGATCAGCAAGCGATGACCACTTAAGGTGGGGGGACCAGTATTTTCGGATCTATCCTAGTCCGGGGGGCCACATAACTAAAGTGTATGTAAAAAATCGACTTGGGACTTACCGAGCGACTCCTACAGAGCACAATAGAACCTAAACCAGAAAAATTCACGGGCAAAAAAAAACGAAAAAAATGTTTTCGCCGCGGTTGTAAGCGGGTGAAGTTATGTGCCCTCTTCACCATGTTAGATCCTGGTTATAACATGTCAGGCGGCGGTCAGCACGCGCTAGGTGGCTTTATGCGCCCTCCTCACCATGTTATATCATGGTTCTAACATGTTCAAGCGGTAGTCAGCACGCGGCACGACTCCATTGCGTCGCTCTTTGCCCGCCGATACGGTTGTCAAACCGCGGCCATTTTATTTTTTATTTATCAGTTCGTTTTTTTCTGTGTTTTAGGTTCTATCGTGCTCTGCAGGAGTCGCTCGGTAAGTCCCAAGTCGATTTTTTACATACTTTTTAGTTATGTGGCCCCCCCCGGACTAGGATAGATCCGTATTTTCTCTCAATATCGTCCAATGTACGTCGGATTTCTAAAGGCGGGTCACAGAAGTCGCGGCGTGGCACGTGTGTTGGAGTGCAGGCGTCATAGACGTCGCAGCAACGTGGTGATACGTGAGTCGAGATTCATTTCCACATGTGTGTGCTTGATTCTCACTCCGTTTCTTTGCCAGCATATAGGTAAGGAAGTATTAGCAAGAGGGGGGGGGGGGGGAGGGGGAAGAGGTAGAGTGGCAATGGGATTCGGAGTATTGTTGCCGTCGGAGAGTAAACGGTGTCGACCTGTCGACAATACCGATTAGTTTTAATTATGTTTCTGTAGATCAAGCATTTCGGATTGGGGCTCTCATGATCTGTTTCTCTCCAAGTAAAGAACGGACACTTTGGAGAATAAATCGCGTGCATGTAGAGGGTGGACAGGCTTAGGAGCAGTGAAGATTCTGCCCTACGATATCCCGCTGCATTAATCTATATAGTAGAACCCTTTTTTACTGTAGTAAAAGTAGGAAGGCATAAAGAAGGAAGGAGAAAGATTGGGGTTGTTATATTCTCGGGGTTTGGAGCGCAGCCCCCAACCAGACGTTGAACGTCTGGTATCATATAGGCCTCATTGAGAATTTGGGGGGGGGGGGGGGGTGGGAAGTTCATGGGCTTCCCTTGTCAGTGATGTGTTTCTTTATAAACGAGAAAATTTAAATCCGAAAGACTATACTTGTTGTTAATCATTTGTTAACAGAATCATTTGTTAATTACAACAGCACACCCAGCGGTGAATGTAAAGTTGGAGCTAGAGCTATTGTGACGAGAAAAACGGCGATCGGAAATGTCTGGAGGTTTCTGTAAAGGCATCAGTCTCCATATCCACTCATCATAGAAGGTCCTACACTGCCTCATTTCAAATCCCACCATGTATATCTCTAATAGTCCCAAATTCGTATGCAGTATGTTTGATGATGGGAAATGGTGTTGAGTTCACACAGTGCTTGAATAACAGTAACATTTCGGAGTCACAAGCAAAATGTATGTAGATGATTTGAAGATCATCATCATCATTATCATCATTATCATTATCATTATTATTACTATACATAAGAGAGGCATGAGTCACTGTCCGACGACACGCTGGTTCGTACATAAAGGCATCGCCTATAACGAATGGGGCTTATATGTTTCTGTTTAAAGGTGATGAATGTTTATTTTGTTTTTTATTTTATCTTATTTTATTTATTCACAGCGTGGTGGTAGCCATGCAGATATTAAAGAAACAAAAAAAAATAACACAAACATTAATAACTCAAACTTGAGAACTAGGTAGGCACCAATAAATGAGAACGGAAACAGTTATAACAACGCAACGCTGAAAACAATCAAGCGAGCGAATGCTCAGATAATCCTAGAGATTCTCGTTTTGGGCTAGAAATAAGTTGAACTTCCGCAAGCTTCCATAGGTCAAAAATGTTGATCTCACTGTGGTCCTCGCTACCGGCACATATAGCCGAAGCTTACCTCTCCTTGTTCTAGACAGATGGCCTTGGAAAAATATGCACGGATTTATGCGCACCTCTTGGGTGAGAATCTTTGAAACCACCTTGAGATCGAATGATTTCCTTCTACATTCAGAGACATTAATCCCAACATCCTGTTTCTTTCTCGGCCATTTGGGATTAGCGAGTAGTCTATGCGAGTGAAATTATTCTGAATTCTTTCGAGCATGTCAATGTCTTTCTTCTTGAGAGGGTTGAACACAGTTGCTCCGAATTAAGCTCTCGGCTGCACATGTTTTATAAGCTCTTAAAAGGAGATCATTATTATGGCTTTTCAAAACTTTGAAAATGTTGTTAGTGCGAACATTTGCCATTCTTACCAAAGATTTGTGATGTGCGTCAAAATTCAGATTTTTGCGTATTAAAAATCCAATATCGCGAGCCTTGTCAACTACTCTAAATGTTGAATTCTGTACTTTGTATTCACGTTGAGAGACCACATTTCGGCCACCAATTACTAAGCAGCAGAATTTCTCATGTGCAAGTGGTAGTTTTCACTCATCCGCCCAATCGGAAATGTAGTCAATCGCTGTTTGAACGCAAATAGAGTCTTGGTCTTCTTTGACTATTTTAGATTATATATATATATAAGTGCTCCGACACGCCTGTCGGCGTGTCTCGCACTTGCGCCACCTTAGAGAGTCACTAAGCCAAGATCACTCACTTCAAGCAGCTGCTCTGCTTGTGCAGCCTTCTCGGCACCTTAACAATAAGAAGAGGTATTTGAAAGCCTTAGCAATTTCTAACCTTGGTCTACCTTCTTTAAGATCAGGTGAGTAGTTCTTCGATATGAAGCCGTCCAGCTCTCCCTCCCTCCATCCTCAACATCTCTTCGACGTCGGCACTATCTTCAGACAGTTCAGAAACGTAATTCATTTGCGTTAATCAGTGCTTTCGTCCTCATACTGTTGTGGAGCACACCTTCGGCCATAGTACCCGCGTGTCTCCAACCCCCCCCCCCCTCCACCCCGACCGGCTAAATCTGGGAGAAAACCACCGGTCAGGTCAGGCGAATATCAATCGATGCTGGCCTCCACATTGAAACTTTCCACCTGATGTGGAGCACTTCTTCGGCCATAATACCCGCCTGTCTCCCACCCCTCCCATCTTGATCGGTTAAATCTGCGAGAAAACAACCGGCGTGTCTCCCCTCTCCACCACGATCGGTTAAATCTGGTAGAAAGCCACCGGTCAGGACCTCTTCTAGCCCCAGGGCTGAAGTTTCTTGCCGCTTGAACGACATCCGCAAAAAATCCATAATATCGATCAATCGATTGATAGTGATCTACGCTTCAAAAACGAAGTTCATAATCGTGTTCAGGACCTCGATTATCCCTACGGCTGAAGCTTCGGAACGCCTGCACGACATTTATAAAAAATCGATAATTTGATCGATATCGATCGATGGTGATCTACACTTCAAAAACGAACTTCATAATCATGTTAGGCGACCTCGATTAGCCCCAGGGCTAAAGTTTCTTGCCGCTTAAACGACATCAGCAAAAAATCGATAATTTGATCGATATCGATCGATGGTGATCTACACTTCAAAAACGAACTTCATAATCATGTTCAGCGACCTCGATTACCCTAGAGCTGAAGTTGGCGACGTGTTCGGCACGTCTACGGCTCGCCATGCACGGTTGCCGAGGTGTTCGTCACGTCTACCGAGTCGCCAGGCACGTTTGGCGACGTGTTCAGCTCGTCTACTGAGTCGCCAGGCACGTAGAAGGCGTCTTGGTATTTTACGCTAATTTCTTGCCTTAATTTGTGCCCCGTAATTTCCCTTATTTTATGACTCACCGCGGCGATCGATATTGTGACTCAGCGCTTAGGGCGTTATTACATACCAGCCGTTCAGCGGCCTAGCGGCCGCCTCCGACTGGTTGGGGGCTTCGCCCCCAAACCCCGAGAAGAGGACACTCCGACCATCTTCATTACCCAACTTTTAGACCTTCATACCTCAAAAACAAACTTCAGATTCGTGTTCAGCGACCTCGATTACCCCCAGAGCCGAAGTTTAGCGCCGCTTAAACGCCATCCTCAAAAATCGATGATATCGATCGATATCGATTGGTCGACTTCAGATTCGTGCTCAGCGACCTCGATTACCCCCAGGGCTGAAGTTTCGTGCCGCCTGAACGACATCCTCAAAAAATCGATAATATCGATCGATATCGATTGGTCGACTTCAAATTCGAGTTCAGCGACCCAACTCAAAGTGGGACGGACGGACAGTGTGACACACACAGTGACACAGTGACACACACACGCTTGCTCCTTTATATATATAGTAGGAGTAGGATTAGGTTGTCCCATAAGTCCCCGCAGTTTTTTCAGGGAACGATTCACTGAAGATTTCGCCGGCGGTCTCTTGCATAGCGCTGCATAGTTTCGAAAGAGAATGATTTGCTTTATCAGAGCATGTATTGCGTTTGTTCTTTCATCATGGATTTTGTCAATTTTTAGGTCGTTGAAGTGAAAAGTGAAAAGTGAAAAAGTAGCCATTTGCGCACTTGTTCTCTCCGTTTAGGTTTGTAATTTTTTTGCGCAGTTTTTTACAGCACTTTGAAGACAATCTTTTGTGCTACAAGAATGTGTATTAGTGCTATTTGCTCATTTGTCCTTTATTGATTTTTAGGTCATCAAATTGGGACGTCCGAAGGAGGGTGGTTATTTTTTGCCGACAGCTCTTGCTCTGTGGTTGGACTTTTTTGGGTTGGCGTTATATGCTATTCGAAAGAAAATGCTTTGCTCTATAAGAATGTGTGTTGCGTTTATTGATTTCTATTGAATATCAACAAAATGCCAAAAGGAGAAAAATCGTCTTCACCAACAACTCCTTCTCCTTCTTCAGTTGTTGATATTCGACAGAAATCAGCATGAGCCAATAAACGCGACACAAATTCTTACTGAGCAAGACATCCAACGACATATGACACCAAGCAAAAAGTCCAACCACAGAACAGGAGTTTTGGTAAAAATTCGGACGGAAAAGTCGGAATTCCCAATTTGATGGCCTAAAAATCAATAAAGGGCAAGTGAGAAAATAGGACCAACACATATTCTTGTAGCACAAAATATTGTCTTCCAAGTTCTATAAAAAAAAACTGCGCAAAAAATTACAAACCTAAGCG